>JABASP010000447.1:0-53215 GCA_019776565.1 Sminthurinus signatus
GAAAAATTCGGATTTTTTGGAATTATTACCCGGGAATTTTGGGTTTCCCGGGTTTTTTTGTTAGTACATATTTTTTTCTTAAACCTCCATGTTGTTACCGTTCTAGATTGCCAACTCACATGAAAATACATGCAAGTTGTGATTACCTGTGATTTTTTAAACATTTTATGTTTGGAATTTTCTTGCATTTCTAAGGGTGGACCCTTTGATGTCCTTGGGCGACCTCTAAACCTAATCCCAAGTGGTTGAATTTTTTAGAGGTCGTTTATAACAGTAAAAGGAACAACATGACGGGTTCGCACATTATGTTTTAAAAAGTTTTGTAAAAATGAAGAGGTCTAGTGTACAGTGTGCATTGTACATGTACTATGTATTATGTATGCATAGGTATGTATATTTTTTGTACTACTTGTAGGTAATAGTATAAAGTATAATGTATGCAAGTAAATGGATATGAATGTACAAGAGAAAACTGGTCTGTGGTAGGTGTAGTTTAACTGGGAAAATTATTGGTAGTGACAGAGAGTGTATAGATTTTCTTTTTTCATCTCCACTCTTCTTTTCTTCTTTCCCTAACTTTTTCCTTTTCTACTATGGTCTACGCTATCCAGTTCTTTCTTTCTTTATTCTCTTGTCGTCTCCTATACTTAGTTTTGATGCTCCTCCAGAGTAGAGTAGGAAATGAACTGTGACTTTCGTTCCCTTTTCTACTAGTCTTAGGTCTAGTTTCTAGTTCTAGGATTAGTGTAGTTCTGTAGCTATCAGTACCAGTGGTAACGTTTCACAGTTTGTACTTGGAGTTGGAGGTTAGGTTAGAGGAGAATGAGAAATGGAGTTTTTTTTTACATTGTAGATAGTTTGATGTTCGATGTGGCGCCAGGTAAAATTGCGAATCAAGTAAAAGTTGACAAATGTGCACAAAGGCTACGTAATAATACTAGATACTAGAGTATGCATGAATGCATGTACCTACAACCTACAATGTACATTGTACATTGTACAAATATTCTACTCACATTTTGCTTTTTCTGTAAGTTTGCACGCTTGTATTTTGTACATTGTACAAAATATCTATATTCTATAAGAGGTCCGTCTACTCACACCTCACACTTTTTCACAATAGAAATGGAGCTATCAAAACATGGACAAAATAGAATTGTAGATTGTAACTTGTGCATGTTTTTCCCCATAGTATAATGTTCTTTTGTTATTCTCCTCAATTCCTTTGAATGGCCTTTTTTATCTATATTATTGAAGTGTACATATAAATATTTTACCCATCTACATAATAATTAATCATATGTAATATGTATACTTGATTTAATTTTACAGGATGAAACAGATTTCTATGAAATTTTTGCTCCAATCCGTCAGCGAGTCGGAACTGTCGCATACCAATACAACCAAGGAGAACAAACTTTTGTAATTAAAAATGAAATTTCCACGGAGGAGTTTACAGTAAAAAGGAATATCGGGGAAAATGCTCATGTGAGTCTAGATTCTAGATTCTAGATTCTTGATTATAGAGTCTACAGTCTTCAGCCTAGTACAAATTAACTAGATTTAAGTACATACAAATATAATATTATTCTCTGTTCAAACTTTCTCATCCACCTGATTACATTATTAACTTATGTACAACATAATGTAATTATTACAAACATCTACAATCTACAATATAACTACATAAGTAAACTTTTAAGGAATCCAATTGGAAACGGGGGAAACTTTAATCAGGTTTCGTTATTATTACAATTTACAATACGAAACAATACAAAACAATACAAAAAAACTGAATCTGATTGAAAATAATGTTTGTACTGTATGTATAGGTACAGAATAATAGGTAAAAGTTGAATGGTTCAACTGTCGTTTTCACCTGTTTCTAATTTTAACTAAGAAATCTTTAGCTACAGAAACTATAGAGAAAGATAAAGGAGGAAATAGATATTATTGTTATGGCTGAGACTTTAATTATAGATAACAATCAATGACATGAAAAAGACTCAATTTAAATTGGAATTTCAATTTATTCCTTTGATTTCCTTTCCTTTGTTTATTGCATTATTTCTGTATTTTATAGAGTCCTTTATTCCCTTTTCTTCCTTTTTGATTTGAGAATGCTTATTCCACGTATTCTTCTTCTTCTCCTTCTTCTTCTTTCTCGACTTCTTCTCCCTCTTCCTCCGCTTTCTTTGTGGATATGCGTGTGTGTGTGTGTGTGTGTGTGTGTGTGTGTGTAGCTCTGTAAATACACTTGGATTTCACCGAGTTGAGACTTGAAGGACGCTTGAAGACTGTTTATCTAATTGAAATGAAAATGAAACCCATCAAAGTTTACTTTACTCCCAGCAACCAGCAACCAGCAAAGACATAGACGTATCTGTAATATAACTACCACATACCCACGCGGAGTTCCATTTCCTTTGTTTGCTTCGATGATTTGTTTGTTGTGTGTGTCTTTGTAAGACTTTGTACAGTTCTGGGGAAAACTTGTCAGTTTACGTACTTTACGGACATGTATATACTTATATGTGTGCGTATTTGCTTTCTTCTTCTCAGGAATCAAAAGTGTATTTTATATCATTATAAGGTTGCTAAACACATATATAATATATAGTATATATATCTACACCAAACTCGATCCATTTACCTACAAAAGATTAAGGATGTGGATAGGGGTTCTACATTCTACATATCTTTACGTCCTTCATATTTGTTATTTGTATTTCCCTTCTTTCCTGCTGATAAATGACATTTATGTTTTTTCCCCGTCATTCTGTTTCTGTACTTTATACAATATACAATGTGCATTGTGCATTGTACCTTACAAAGTTGTTTCCCCTGTCATACTTCTTTGTCAAACATTTTTATCCTCAATCCTCAATACAAATAACTTTATCAAAAATTTCACAATATAAATGTTATAAATTTTCAAAGAAAAACATTCAATAATTCATTTACAAAAGTACTAATGGGGAATCGGAAAAACTTGCAAAGATATCTCCAATCTCCAAAGAAGTTTTGTTCAAGTGGATTGAATTTATTCAACATCACGTAAATATGTCTCATGTCTCATGAGAAAAGAAAGCCGAAATATCCTCAATCCTCAGACTTTTCATTTTGGTTTAATTCTACTATCAACTATCGAGACTATCGAGAGATTTCATTGCAATTTTACTCTACAGGGTGAAAAGTTGAAGTATATCTGCAGAGTATTTTGAATTTTGAATTTGGAATGATTACTTAGAACTATAATATTTATCATGTACAATGTACAATGATTATCCATTATCCATTATCCATTATCAATGATGATAAATTTGAATTTTGAAGTAAATTGAATTTTCTTTATGGCCTTTGGATTCCCATTGTAGATCAAGACGGTTCGAGGAGACGTCGTGGCAATCGTGGACATTAATCGACCCGGTCGTTGGGATATCAGACCATCCTATACTCTCACATTCACTCATCAGGGGATCACCCTCATCGATAAAATACTATTAATTGGATTCCTCATATCTCTGGTACACATTACACATGCAATATTGAGAGTCAATATTCAGTTTTGACTTTTCTATCTTCCTTCTTATTTATTATCTATAGAATATAGAATGTAAATGCAAATACATATAAAATATATACAAAAAGAAAGTTGAGAGGGTAAATGGTACATAGTACATATTACATACTATAGATGATAGATTATAGATGTAAGTATGTCGCATGCAGCATTACAGCATACAGTACTTCTATAAATGCCCATCAAGCTGAAATACGGTGTAGAGCTGGACTAAAAGCGTTAGACTACTTGAACTACTTACAGTTCCGATTTACTCTCTATCTCTATCATTGTCTTACTTTCTCTCTCTCTCTCTCTCTTTCTCGTCCTTTCTCTTCCTCTCTTTTGGTGGTTTAACACATACTTTTACTCACTTGGCTCCAGTCTCGGATGTTGCTTTGGCTGTCATTAAGCAAACTAAAGTCTTTGTTGAGAGAAGCCAACTGTTATCATCTAGACTGGAGTCTCTAGACTCTAGACTGGAGTCTCTAGACTCTAGACTCTAGCAGTAGAATCTAGAATCTAGATGTAGTAAAGTATTTGTAGCTCTCCTCTTCCTCGTTTATTTCCTCTTTATTTCCTCAACATACCATACCACATCATTCCAAACCAAACCAAACCAAACCACGCTGAATCAAGTCCTCTTAAGTCTTATTGGCTTTTCCCTCTCTCTCTCTTCCCTCTTCATCTGTATAAGCTGTATCCTGTATCCTGTATCTGGATAAGCAAAATACTTTTGTTATTACATGTACATATTGCATATACTGGTGGAAACAGTAGAAAAGACAGAGACAACCGAGAGAGTCTTATTTATGTATATGAATGTTCCAATGAAAATGGACTGTTACAGACTTTGGTCAGATTCCAGTCTTCTGTCTCCAGTCTCCAGTCTCTAAAGAAGAAGATAACTGACTAGACTAGACTAGACTGAAAAGGACTTAAGTTGAGTCAAGTTTTTACATCCTCATCGGGATTTGAAAGTTGATCTTATGCCTTCCAAGAATCAGGAATCAGGAATCAAAAGAGAAGCCAGAAGAAATAGGAATAGAAAGAGAGTTGAAAGCCAAACCAACCCAAACTCATGTTGTCTAATGTATGAGTGCCACAGCACACAGCACACAGCACACAAGTATTTTGTTAGATACTTTGAGTCCTGTTGTAGTTTTCTGCTGGCAGGAATCAAATCGAGCGGGCCATCGTTAAACTTCTTAATTATCTTATGTGAAGAAATTTCCACTCTACTCAAGTATGTACACTTGATACATGATAGAAGATACAGGATATGTACAATGTACAATAGGTACTTTACATTGTACATTGTGCCTACTACAAATTTTACATTTACAAAGCTGTATGCTGTGTATGTGTTGTGTCTATAGTCTGTAGTCTTTAGTATGGAGTGCAAATGTGTTTGAAAAGAGAAAAGAAGGGATGGGAATTCATTCTAATAATTTTCATTTTGTTTTCACAGGACATTTTGTACTTGGAGTCGACGTTTATCTTCCAATGTATCTTCATCCCGTGCTTCTCCTTCGCATTTGCCGTCCTTGTCTTCCTCATCTTGTATTACAAGCTATCTTCCTAACATCAATTACGCGTGATTAATTGGACTAGCGAGAAAGCGAGTAAAGGAGAGGAAGAGAGAAGAGAGCGAGTGGAATGAACAGGAGAAGGAGACCTACTCTTGTGTGAATATGTGAAAAGTGCAAATGTGTATGTATGTATGTGTGTTTTGTGTTTATGTCTCCTGTCTCCTTCTCACTACCGTTCACTGTTCAATGTTCAATGTTCTATGTTTACAGAGTTTGTTGTACACAATACACAATACAAAATGTTGCATCTTTTATTTAGGTACCTAATCCACAAATGAAACATGAAACATGCACATGTACACCTATATCCATTATCCATTGTATGCACATTGATACTTTATGTATTTTGTCTGGTGTCTAAATTTTAAAACAAACCAAGTTAATAGATACTCATGTGTTTTGTACGTGTTCTGTACTCTGTACTCTGTACATTTTGCAGGATATTTAATACATGCATTATTTTCAAGTACACTCTTTGCTCTCTGTACTCTTTGCAGTTTACTCTTTACGCTGTCCTCTTTAATCTATGTGTATACTGTATTTAAATACATGTGTTCTGAGTTCTAATTCTAAGTTTCAAAGGTATGTACACTTGTAAAGTACTTGGATACACACTTGTGATGTGAAGGAGTAAATAGATTAGATGGATGTAAGTATCACATTTTACATTTATAGTACAGATGAAAGACTCTCTCTACTTTGAACGGTTCACTAAACAGATTAAAGAGATTAACGATAGAAATATAAGACGATCCCACTAATGCAATAAAGTAAATACAATATATTGTATGAATAAAAACCAATGAAGCTCGATATTATTATTATTATTATTCCAGTGTATTGTATAAAAACTGTTGTAATTCCTTGCTTTTATTATATACTCAAGTTTCCTATTCCTATTCGGATTCGGATTTGGTTTTGGATTTCAATTCGAATTTGATGCATTGTACTCGTGTGCAACGACATAAAATCATACATACACATATGTAATCATAACCCTTCCAACTTCCAACTTCATAGGAGTAAGGAACATGAGGGATGATTCCGGATGAGTGAAGAGTAGATACTGAATATTGGATATTAGATAGAAATGGTTCAAAAACAAGTAATTGTGTGGGTTTACAATTTTTTATTAGGCATAAAATAAGTACACACTTTTATATGCAAAATGTACAATGTACACTTTAGAGTGTAGAAAGCACCAAGGAAAAGAGTTCAAAAACAGTAGTATAGCTTTCACTTACAGTCCAAAATATAATACCAATGAAATTTCATGAGCAACTTTGTACAGAGTAGAAGGCTCTAATAGTTGTACATTGTACATTGCCCCAACTCACCCTATAAATAAGTAAATGAGATGAGATGAAATCGGAGAAATGCAGAAAGAAAAGGAGAATGTGATCTCAATCTCAATCTCAATTTAAATGTGATTCTACTCTAAACAGTCATGAATCATTATTGTTATTACTCCTACTTATTTCCTTTTATCCTCTCCATTCTCGATTCTCGATTCCTCCCAACTTTAGCCTTCAAGTGAGATTCTTGACTTATACTTTTTCATTCCTCTTTCATTGTACACTGTACTTGTGTGTAAAATATGCATGTATAGTTTGACCTCGAGAAACGGCGGAACTATGAAGTATGAAGGATGAAGTATGAATAACTGTACAGTGTACAGTACTAAAGTATTCACATGGCACGGGGTAAGTTTATACATAATCAGTTTGTTTGAGTGTGTAATTCCCATATTATGGTACTTATCAATGTTCAATGTTCAATATTCAATGCTACACAAAAGACTCAGATTTGACTGCATTCCACTTCCACATATTATATATTATATCGGTATAAAATCTGATTTTAGTGCATTTTCCATCCAATTCTTCCTCCGAATTCTAGGTTCTATAGATTCTTTAGATTCTCAACTCTGGATTCTGGATTCTAGATTCTGGACATGACCAACATTATGAATCATTTTCAAAATGGAAGAGGAGAAGAAAGAAAAGCAGATGTTTTTTATCTCAGCCTATCAGCAGCGAGGTGAATGAGTTAGGAAGATACACAACACTCACATTTACTAACATAAAAAGAAAGATTTGGACAGCATTCGTTTGCTCGTTGCTCCTTGTTCCCTGTTCGTTGTTCGTTGCATGTCTGCGGTCAATCTTGAGCTAAGCCTGAGCTCCTCGTTGTACAATGAACAGTGAATAGTGAACGGCGTCCAGTGTCTACAAATACAATACATAACTCTTTTGATATCTCTGTAGTCCGTAGCTCGTAGTCTGTAGTGAATGGTGAAAGGGATTGGATTGGGGAATGGTATGAGTATGGAGTATGGAGATTTGGAGAATGGAAAAAAATGGATAGAATGGGCTATCTGAACTGAGCTGAACTGAACTGAATCGGACTAAACTGAACATGGAACATGGAACATGGAGGACTAAACCCATATATAACATTATTACAAGATAACATAATACGTTTTTTCCCCTTGTCCGGTTTTTACACACACACTCACAAATGTATACACATATTAAATATGGTACATTACACGTTACATACTACGTACATGGTTTACGATTGGTTTGCTGGTTTGAAAAAAAGAAAAAAGATGTAGAACATGCTGAAAAAAAATCCTAAATCTAGATTCTAGATTCTGGAATCTAGATGATGAGATGCACTGGTTTTTTCACTGATAGCCAGATGTATCGTAAATTGTGAGTACTAGATATATACAGATGTAGCAGTCAGTTTTTAGTATTCCAGTATTCTAGAATTCAGCGTGTTTAGTTTGTAAGTGCACATGTAACATGTATAGTGGAAGTAGTTAAGAAGAGGGTAAGTTTTTGGGCTGCTTGGATCTTGGATCGAGATGGGCAGTTTCTCTCTCTCTCTCTCTCTCTCTCTTTCACTTCGTCTTCGTCTTTTCGTTTTTTGGTCTGGATCTTTTTCTAGTTCTTCCAGTTCCAGTTCTTCTTCTTCATTTTCTTTCATCGTCGTCGTCGCCGTCTTGGTCTTGGTCCTGGTCTTCTTGTGTTTAACTACAGGAGATTTTACGGAGGAAACAGTAGGCTTCCGTTCCAAATGCAGTTATCGATCGATCTCTAAAAGCATGTATGTACCTTCCTATACATTTCCCTCGCTCATTTCACTCAAGACTCAAGATCCTCACTAGAACTCTCCTCTCTTCTCGCTTACTACTTTCTATACACACCACACACTCCGTCCTACTACAAACTACCACCACTTTCTCTCACTTTCTCTCACTTTCTCTAGCTGGGCCTTCGTCGTCTATCTGTATTACAATGACTCTCCGTCTTTTTTTTCAGAAAATCGCCTATACTTTCTCTTGTACCCTTTAGTCTCCGTTTCTACTTTCTACTCACCAAAGCCAAATTCAAAGCCAAATCCAAAGCCAAAACCAAAACCAATACCCAATACCCAAAACCCATGCCAATCCCAATCCCAGTAACAATATCAACCTTGGTTGGCTTTTTTATTAGTAAAACTCCTTACTCAATTTATTTTAAGCGTATAGTATCATATGATATAATATAAAATATAATAAAATACCATATATTACATCACAACCTCAAACGAAGGAATGAATGAAGTAGGAACATTTTATTTATTTTATTTCAACAGACGGAAAGCCGGATGAGATCAGATCAGATCAGTAACAAAGTTATAGTATTATATACGTATAGTTGGAGTCCTGCATAATATTGAATTATTCATGCAGGCACAACCACATCTAATATCTAATATCTAATCATTCTCATGGCACATACTTTACTTTCTTTCCCTTCTCCTCCTCCTCCGTCTTACATCTTACATCTTACATTTTACACTATCTCTCTTTACTACTCCTCCTACTCCTACTACTACTTCCCACCATCCAAGTCATGATCTAAAATACTGATATACTGGAAAACACCAAGTTTCCAGTTTTGAGTAGTTTTGAGTAAAACGCAAATCTAAATCCAAATCCAAATCCAAATTTCCTTCCAATCCAATTTTGTTCCATGTATGTATGTATTTATATGATTCACACACACGAAAGGAAGTTCACAAGGCCAAGCACATATCTGTATAGGGAAAGATGAAACGATGGAGGATGGAAATTTCCAAGCAAATACAAATACAACCAACCAACGAACAACGAGGAAACTAGGAAAGAAGATAGATATTCTAGGATTCTAGGATGATCTAAGGATTCTTTAATTAATTAAATCCCATTACACAAGAGTATTTGTATGTTGTATGTGTGCATGTAATTCCCTATGTATAACATGCATTAGTCATTTCACTGGGAGAGAGAAACGGAAAGATAAGCACATAGAGCACAGAGGAAGAGGAAAAGAGAAAGTACGGGAGAGAGAGAGAGAAAGGAAGAGAAAGGGACAGATAGAAGAAGAATGAACCATGATTATTTCCTGCTGTTTTTCCAACAGTAGTAGTAGTAGTAACAGATGTAGAAGAAGGAAAAGGAAAAAGGATGAAGAATGAAGATGAAGAATTCACCCATGACCAGACCAGACCAAACCAAGCCAAGCCTAACCAAACCATTCGATCGACCACCCAAATTACAAATTACCTGATACACATACACTAAATACTTCCCATTAGCCACTCTCTTAGTCTTCCATTTCATGCTCAAAGCACAAACAGGAAAACAAACAAAGCAAAAAGAGATTTTCTCTTGATTCCTTTTTCTACCATGTAATTTCGCGGGTTACATCCGCCGTTTTTTCCCTCTCTCTCTGTTTCTGTCTCTGTCTCTCTAATAGTATCTATTATGTACTATGTAGTATGCACCAATGTACCATGTAATAATATGTGTAATGTGTAATATGTGTTAGGATTATCACAGCTCGCCCTCTGCCATCCCATCCTATACATCACAGCACCATTACACACGAGACATTACAAACTACAAACTACACACTGTACATCACATCCACAGTAAGCGTTTGTGGACTGTGAGGGACGACGGACGACTAATTGAAATTCCACAGTCAACTGTGACGTTGTACAAGGAAAAGCTTTTTCTCCTCATGAAGATTCACAATTCACAGATTCCCAGTCCAATGTCTCTCTTTCTGTCATTTGTGTTTTGGGTGAGATTGAGGATTGAAGATAGACGTCCGTGCATGCATAAAGCAACTGTCTCCTTCTCTCTTTTTATTGCACATGTACACATCACAGCTTTTCTTTCTTTTCCTGCAGCCTAGAACATGGAACAAGTAACACGGAACATGTACAAGAAGTATGAAACGTGGAACATGGAACTTGAAAGTGATTGAGATTTTTGAAATACTAATGAGAAAAATAGGAAGAGTTGGTTGGAATTCCAAATTCCAAATTTGGGGATCCAAAGCCTAATTTGAATTCAAATTCAAATTCAAACTCAAATTCAAATTTGGGTCAGACTCAACTCTCAACTCAGTTCAACTCAAAACTCAACTCAAACTGACAAAGTGTACAAAGTGTACAACAAAAGGATATACTGTGTAGAACTGTAATAAAAAAAGAAAACTCCTCTCATCTCTAGTTTTATTCCTAATTCCTACTCTATTGACTTTCTACTTTTTACATTTCGACTTTGACTTTTTGCTCTCTCTCGTTCTCTGCCTTTTTCTGTACGCTCTACCTCTATTGTAAAACAGGGAGCTCTCATGATATCGTAGATACTGGATATTTTATCATTTCCAGAATCCAGATATTTTACTTGAGATGGAACAAAAGGAAAAGGAAAAAGGAGAAAATGAGGTATGACATGGGATCCATATTACTATATTACACACATGTATTATGAATGGGAATGTGCATACATTTTGCATAAGAAGCGGTTAGTCGCGTATCGCGTACGGTAAGGAAGAAGAAGGATCGGATGTTGTTTGCTGTATGTTGAGTGAGTATGAGTATGAGTATCTAGTATCTAGTATCTAGAGTTTAGATTCTAGATTCTAGATTCTATATTCCAGAAGTACGACAGTAGTTGAGAAGCCGCCTGAGAATCATCCACCAGCAGAGAAAAGCAACTCGAGACGACTCCACACTCTACACTCTACACTTTAGACTCTAGGCACAAGTAAGCATGGCTAGAGTTGTTGAAGAAGGGAAAGGAGCCATTCGCCAGTACGCCAGTTTTCCTATGAACTATCATTTCATGTTGGATAGACTATGCTGTACATTACATGAGACTGAAACAGAAACATAATGCAAGCAGGAGACTTGAGGAAAGACCCTACATCCTACATCCTACACATACGCGATTCACAACCGTTCCAACTTCCAAACCTTCAAACGCACAGAAAGCCCAGTAGAAAGAAAGAAAGCCTAGTAGATTGTACATTGTACGTAATGCAGCTGAGAAAGGAACGATAGAAAAGAGAGAAGTGGCACTACACACTACACATGCACATGGACGAGAACGAGTCCCAGTTGAATCAAAAGCTATATCCTAGAATTCCACGCCAAGACAAACCGAAACCAAAGGAAAGGAAACCAACCCAGTGTGTGTACTGTGTAGTGTGTAGTGTACTATGTAGGTATCCTGTAGGCTCTGTGTCCTGTGTTATGCATGGATGTCGATCCATTCCACTCTTTTCCGTTCCTATTCCCATTCCTATTCCTATTCCTATTCTATCTGGGTTCTGGTTTTCCAGTGAGCAAGAGAGGACAGAGGAAGAGAGAAAGGAGGAGGAAATGTGGAGCCAGAGTTGATCTCACGCTTATTCTCCTGCTCCTCCTCTGCTTCTAGCTTCTAACTGTGAAACTAGCTCCAACTTTACAACTTGAACTGGAACTGGAACTGGAGCTAGAACTGGAACTAGAACGATAGAACTAAAGCTGGAACTGGAACTGGATCTGAATCTCTCACTATTGCTTGTCCCGACTGCTGCTTTGAAAGCAACTTCTTTCTCTCTCTTTTTTTTCTACGTCTCCCTTTATTTCTTTTGAGTCTGCAACATTATTGCCACTACTCTTTTACTCTTTTACTCCTACTTCTTCTGTGTCATCAAGAGGAAAAATGTAGGCGAAGCAAAAAACAGGCAGGGAAAAGGATAGACGAAAGATAGAACTAAAGAAGAAGAGAAGAAGAAAGAGACAAGCTGAAAACGAACACCAAAATGAGGTATAGCATCATCATCATCAACCAACAAAAGAGAAGGAATCCTACGGACTCTGAATCTCCGAATCTCCAAGCCTCCGATGCTCCGATCCCACCAGCAACCTTTCCTACCTTTCCTATCTCTGATTGCTCAATTGGTTGTAAATAATTAAGTCGTATCTGTCTTAAGTCTTAATACATAATAAAACCCAGGATCCAGGATTCCAACCGACTCAGATTATACAAGTGGAAAACAGGATCAGGGTATTAGTAGTAGTATACACAATTTCTATGTTGTGTACTTTAGACTGTAGACTGTAGACTCTAAATTCTAAATTCTAGAGTCTAGACTGTAGACTGTAGACTGTAGATTAAGAAGGGAAGAAGCCAAAGTCTAAAGTCTAAACTCTAAAACCAGAGGAAGAATCCACAACATAAGGAAGAGAAAGCTGGAAGCTAGTTCCTCCAAGCTTATTAATTCACGTCTAACCAAACCAAACCAAACCAAACAACAAACCAACCACTCTGTAATCTACTCTGCTCCGCGCTCATCCCCTTGGAAAATAAGGAAGGACGGATGAAAAGAAAGATGGACTTTATATTTGCAATACTCTTTATTCCCTTCCTTCTCAAATCCTCATAATATAAAATATAACTCATACACTTTTAACATCTGTATAAATCTCAAATCTCAAAGTCAACTCCCTCTCAGTTCTCAGTTCTAGAAACTCAATTCTCAATTCTCAGGTCTACCGTCTCAAGTATTAGATACATAATTCTAACGTCTCAAACTCATTAAATTTCAAAAGGGCAAGCCAAAAACCAAACCCCAAACCAAATCTTCCAGCAAATTCATCCAACTGGACCAAAACCAACCAAAACAAACCAAACCAAACCAAGGACCAATCTAACCGGCAGATACCTTGTTGGTCAACTCAATACTGACTCAAGCATACTCTTTTTAGTTAAGCGTCAAGAACTTCTCGTATCCTCCTAACCTCATAACCTTGTACCTCGTATTTCACCTCAAAACCCAACCCAGATGCCACAAACAATGAACAAAACGTCATCACGGTGTCTGTGTAATAATAATACTAATAATAATTTAAAATTATTATTAATACTATTATTATTATTATAATATAATAATCGTTTCTCCTTTTGCATAATACTCAAAGTAAAACAAAAGGGACTGGAAACTAGAAACTGGAAACTGGAGACTGGGAATGGTTCAAGTTGAAAGAGCTGAAACACTCTCGCTCCAATTTCATTTCTCACCTCCCTTTCCCACTGTGTCATTAACCACACATTAAGAGTAAAAGTGAAACTTAAGAAAGGAGAATAAAGGAAGAAAGGCGAGAGAGAAAGAGTGAGAGAAAGGGAAAGAGAGAATGAGAGAGAATTAGAGAGGGTGAACACAGGAAGCGTGAAAGTCTTTTGGGAAAGTACGGGTGGGTGAGTGAATGAGTGTAAACTTTTTGTAAAATATATCGTAATATGAGAGAAAGCAAACAAACTAAGACCTTTACAAAACTCCCAACTTTCAAAAGGCTGAGAGCTGAATGTAGAGCGTATAGTTTAGACTAAAGACAGATGGAGAGGCTACAAACAGAAAACAGAAAACAGAAAAAGAAGAACAAGTTGAAAGAAAACCCACATCAAATCCGGAATCCGGATCACCTTCTCATTAAAACACACGTACAACTATGTACAATGTACAATGTACAAGGAACCAACTAACTAACTAAGTAACTAAGTAAGTAGTCGACTATTAAAGTGACTGGACTCTGTTTTATTTTGTGTGTAGGGCTCAAATCTGAATCTCTGGTGTGCTACACTACAGTTTTTTAAGTTTCAGTTTCCCTGGATTTGGATCTTCCGTCTGGTGTGGTCTCTACACTCGACAATCTACAATCTACACTCTAAAATCTACACTCTACACTCTGCAATCTACACTTTACAAGCTACAAGCTACAAGCTGATCTACACTGGTCCTCCACACACTCATTTTCATGTATACAAGATTCACATCAACCACCGCCACCAACCAACTCGGTCAAGGTCGACAATCCTTCAAAACTATCCTTTTCTTCTTCTATTTTCCCCCTCACTCTCTTTCTCTTTCTTTCTCTGTCTTTCGGTCTCTGTGTCTCTGTGTCTCTCTCTGTCTTTCTCTCTCTGTTTCATACTCGCTGACTCACTCACTCTTTTCACTCAGGCTTCCTTGCTTCCTTGCTGAGCTCGCTAGCTCGCTCACTCAGTCACTCTCTTCCCCTCTCTCCTCCATCCCACACACAAACTCATTCAGTCTCCTCCATCCGTAATACTCGTGCTGGTTTTGGAGGTTTGGAGTTTTGGAGTTTTGGAGCTTTGGAGTTTGAGAGCGAGCAAAAGAGTAAAAGAGTGAAAGAGCGAACGAGTAAGGGAAAAATCCCAGAGAAAAATATCCATTTGAGCATCATCATATTCAGTATGGAATACGATAACAGCGGAACAAGAGCAAAAACGGAGATAAAGAAGATTCACAAGACAAGATCAGCATCAAAAGCACCCGATTCAAAGCAGAAGAAGCAGCAGCAGCAGCAGTAGCAGTTGTGGTCTCTTTCTAATATCAAGAAACCAAGAAGAAGAAGACCAAGATAAAAGTGATTAAAAAAGTTGAGAGACGGAAATTTGACTTTGAAATTCCGCCCTGTCTCGATCTTTTTCTCTCTCTTCTTTTTCTCTATCCATTTCATTCATTCATCTATTCATTCATCCATCCATTCAGGCATTCGTCAGTTTGTTCTTCTCGATTTGCTCACTATTCACATGTGAATCTTCTTGAATTTCTTGACTTGGTTGAGTTGCACCGATTCTTTAATTTTGACACACAGAGTAAGTGGTAAGTGGAGGAGGTGAGAAAATTTGAGAACGTTTTGCTCATGGTATTAAATGCTAAACTTTGTTTCCCTAACGGCTTCAATTGTCCTCATCAAGATATCAAGACATCAAGACGTTAAGGCTCAAGATATTGTGTGCATTTCATTGTTAAAAGTTAAAAGCTAAAAGTTGTAGATTCAAGAGTGTGAATAATAATAATACCTTTACATTTAGACAGTTTTAATCATTTAATTTTTCTTTAGTTTATTTGGTGTGACTATAATCTATAGTTTTCCCAAGTCAAGTCGAACTTGAATGCAGTGCAAAAAATACTATCAGAAATCCTGTTGCGTGTTGCGTGATATTGTTATTATGTGTAATAATAATGTACAAGTTATAAAAAACTAATATAAAAGATAGAGGAAAAGAACTAGAGTGAAACTAAATAAACAATTAATTAAAGATGAATATACTACATTTTGAAAATCACCACCACCATCCTCCCCTCCCCATGTCCCTCCCTATTCTTCATTCTCCAAGTGAATGTAATCCGCATCCTCTTCCTCATCACGCTCATCATCATCATCCGCCCCCACCACAGTTTTGTGAGTCACCAGACTTCTCATCAGGGTACATGCACGAGAACAATGAAAAAGACTACTCCGAGTCCGGGGAAAATATAGACTTGGAGGCTGACTTTCCATTCACCGTGCCTGAATTTGAAGTACTTGAAGAGGTTTCCTTCCTTAAACTCATCGTTTCAGGTACATCAAATAAAACATGAAAAGTAGACAATATACACACACAAAGTACAAAATACACACCAAACACAATACACAATACACAAAACACCAAACACAAAGTCAAAAGGTAAAAGGGAAAACCATAAAAATAATAAATATAAATATAAAAAAATACTTTTTTTTATTTCACTTTCACACCCCAACTCACACTTGTTTTCCTCTCTTTCCTTTCCCATTTCCCTGTCTCTGTGTTTATGTATATTGTGCCGTTGTTTCAAAGTGGAAAAGAAGTTATTCACTTTGAAAGTGTATGTTATTAGGTGCTATAGAAATTTAGGTGCACTTTTGTGAGGTCTGGATGTGAAATGATGTTTTCCCTTTGTCTCTCTCTTTCTCTCTCTCTCCCTCTCATTCTTTGGTCTTTGTGTGTTTGTGTGTGGCCACTTCTTTTCTCGCTTTGTTCCATTTATTTTTCTTTTACCTCCAATTTCTCTTTCTTTGTCTTGTCCTTCCTCATCTTCTTCCTCTTATGTATTTTCTTCATCTTTTACCCACTTACTTTACCTTGCCGACTTTTGACTGGAGACTGGAGACTGGAGACAGAACAGAGAGAGTCTCTGAATAACAGTAAGAACCAGAGCCGAGTCAGAGAGGGGAACGAAAGAGATGAAAAAGTTTGTCTTCATTAGACAGTTTTGTCTTTCATTTTCACTTTACCTCGTTCAAAATCTCATTAAATTGAGATGACTTTTTGTTGCCTAGCCCAAAGTACAGTAGACATTGTATAATTCATAGAGGGAAAAAAACGTAGAGCAAAAGCCAAGTCAAAGTGCGGGTTAGAGAGAAAGAGAAAGAGAGCGAAGAACACCTTTCATTGACGACTCTGTTGTCTGTTGTCTGTTGTGAGTGCATGTGTAAATGGTAAATGATGTGTCTATATCTTCATACGACGTATATAGTTCAGTATATGTTTGTAGCTCATAGTTAATAATGTACATTGAGAATGGAGAATTGAGAGATATATTATGGTACATGCACAGTCCACACGTTTGTCTAACTTTCTAACGGGACAAGTAAGTAACTCTTGGGATGAATTCATATATATCTAGCATAATATATTAAATATTATATACCTATTGTATGTCTATTACAAAATATGAAGTATGAAGTACGTCTGAACAAAAAGAGTGAATTTTCTCCATAGTAGACCAATTATTTAATTAAATTTTTCCATTCCCTGTCTCTCAGTCTTTCAGGTACGTCAGTTGTGTCAGTTCAAGGTTCAAAGTTCTTTTGTAACAATCGATATTTTGTACACAATATTTAATATAGTTTTTACTAGAGTATTCTTGATTCTTGGCAGGAAGAAAAAATTGAATAAAAGAAGAGAAAAACTTTGGACTTTGGACTTTCCCTAATCTTCCAATCCATCCCGTATTAATATAAAAGGGAAAGTTTATGATGTAACAAAGTCTGTAATTGCATGACTACAACGTTTGGAGTTTGGAGTGTGTGCATATGATGACACTTGATAATACATAATACACAACCTTAATCATGCACAAACAAGGTCGTGTACATAATAGACAGATAAAACATAATAGATAGTAGATGGATATATTATACATTATACAAACTTTTTGAACGTTAAATAATCAAATATCAAATGCTATACTCTATAATAGCTTTTATTTTGCTTTGAACTTTCATCTTCCTCGGCGTTTTTGGTGTCATAAAACATGAAACATATTTAAAAGCGTGTAGAAAGATGATGTGCACTTTCAACTTTCAATAAGATGTTCTGGTGTTTAACAATGAATGAAAGAAAAGGAGTCATAGATTTCAGTATAACTTGCTAACACCAAATATATGACAATTATGTGTATGAATAAAGTGTATAACGAATAACGAATGATAGTGTACAGTGTACAGTGAATAAATTCAGTGCATGATATAAATATTAATAATAAATGGCTGGAAAATTAATGAAACTTTGATGTTGTTTCTTGTCTGTGCTAATTTTAGGAGGGAGTGCGACGCCCAAAATTACAATCCAAGACAAATTTGAAAAATTTTTACTAAAAGGGGAGGTGACCCGAAGAACTGTGACTAACCAAAACGAAGAGGAAACGGAAATTACGATAATTAACACAAACTATGGCTGCCTCTTGAAAATCCTCTTCTCGGAAGTAAGTACTTTATGAAGACAAATTTTTTCCTCTTCTTTTTCTTAATTTTTTTTTCCTCTGTTTTTTTTTCTAAAAGAAAAAATAAAACCTCCTCATTATTCATTCACCAAAAGTCAGCAGCATCATTATCTCCCTTCTCTCTTCTTTTTTTTCTGTACTCTGTTACACAGTTTTTTTTATACAAAAGCGGAGCAGTTTTTAGTTCATAATAATATCTATGTGAATTGTGAATGAAAGGGAGTATAATATACAGTGTAGAAACTACAAACTACGATATGTATGCCCAATATCAAATGTGTCTATAGACTCTAGATTCTAGACGACACTATATAGATAATATGTGTCATTTTTCTGTGCATTAAAAAATGGGAGATGGTTTGAAGTTTGAAGTTTGCCATTTTCTCTCTCTCTCTCTTTCACTTCCTTCTGTATCCGTAGTCTGTAGTCTGTAGTCGGTAGGTAAAAATAATGAGCGTGTAGAAAGAAATCGTTTCCCATTCCACATATTATTAATGATTGTGACTTTCATCTTCCACCTTCCATCTTCCATCTTCCATTTTCCATGTTGAGCGTGCAACGTTGAAACTTGAATGTTAATAATTTGGAAAAGTAATGAGTTTGGGCTTGACAGAGTTCATGGTCACAATTATGATTATGATTTTTATGTCAAACATTCTGTACATTCTGCAAGGAAAAGAAGGAAATGCTGTCGTTCAAAAAATGTGGCATATTTTGTATTTGATACTATACTATAGATTATAGATACATGTGAAGTTTGGAGATGGATAGAGAATATTATCAATTTTTTATGTTGTACAAAATTACCGCCTTATTTGCAACCCCATTATGATAATTAAAATTATAGTAATGAAATGTTATCTACTGTTTTGAGGAGAGTGGAGAGGTGAAGGAAAAAAGGAAGAAGAAAGAAGAAAAAAAAAAATAAGTAAAGAAAGTTGTCTCCATGTCAAGACTAGACTCAGGCATGGAGTTTACTAAGTTTAAGTTTAGTTTAGTTTAAGTTTGTTATACATTTGAACCGCAGGGGGAAAAGTTTTGAGACTTTTGAGACTTTTGAGAGACTTGAGACTTTTGAGACATTAAAAAAGATGAGTGGTGTAGGAAGTTATAGTCAAGTCATTAACTTGTGCATTTTAGTTGGTCATTTAATAGGAATATGTATAGAATAAAAAAAATTGGATTGCACATTTTCTTTATTGTATTTTCCTTCGTTTCTATTCTATTCTATTCTATTGTGTTTTGTGTTACATTACTATCATTATTATTATTAAAGTACATTTAGTTTTTTCTTCTACTTTATTCTTTTTATTCTGTGCATATCTACTTTTGTTTCGGTTCTTCTCGGATCTCGGATTCTGATATAGAACATAGAACATTGAACTAAAGTAAAGAAAAGTAAAATGAGAAAAAGCGGAACCAATGGAAAAAATTTCCTTGTCATTTTTGTCATTTTTTCCCAGCGTATAATCTGGTCATAAAAAAAGTAAAACAGTTTATATCATAATCATGTATAATACAATATAATATATCTATATGTATGTTATTATTATTATCATTATTATTACATGTTATGTACTATGTACATGTGTGCAGAAGTGCACCTCCTTTGTACCCGTTTTTTATCCCATTTCCGTCATTCCTTCTCTCGCTCTATCTCCATCTCTCGTTCCTTTTATTATTACAATGTAGAGTGTACAAAGAGAGCACAATGAGTAGTTGTAGTACAGTAGTCAGTAGTAGATGGTCTTTTCTAGTGATAGTAATAAAAAAAAATAATAATAATATTTTCATCTTGAGAGGAGGAGGAGAAGGGTGCGTTCTCCAAGACGTTTTTTCTTCATTGTAGAAGAAAAGATAAGACACTTTATCTAACAAAGAAAGCAAGGAACCCAGGATAGAGAGAGACAGAGAGAGAGAGAGAGAAAGGGAGACCATAGAGAGATGAAAAAGAGGATGTAGGACACAGAAATATGACACTATGGCAGACAGGAGAGGAGTAGGGAGAAAGTGAAATTGCAGGACAGATGACAGGTTTTCTCAATCCTTTTATCTCATCATCTGACACTCTAAACTGATACATTTATCTAGTCCTCTAGTGCTTGTACGTACAATGCACATTGTAGAATGTACAATGTACAGCATAAAGTATACAGTAACAGTGTAAAGTACAGGATAAGGCAGTGCTCTCTCTCCCATTTTTTGAATTAACTTCAATATTATTTCAAAACCCCAAATTTTCCTGTCAACAGCAGAATTTTACTCGGCTTTATGTGGATGAAAAAACGTTTCAGGCTTCAGAGATCACCTCATGTCAAAATAAAGTAAAGTCTCTACTATATATAGACTACAGATTATCGAGAAGGTGATAAAGATGGTTGATGGTTTTTTATGTGGTTTTATTTTATGAATTCAAATGTTGACAAAGATGTCTTGATTCTTGTTGCTAAAACTTTGAAATGTTTGACGAATTTGTTCTTAACCAACTAATATTTTAACTTTGTTTGTCTGTTTGCTTGTTTGTTTATGTACTTTAGAGTCGTCGCTGTTTTGCAATCGTCGCACCGCCAAACTATTTAATTGGGACTGTGAGGCTCGACCGTCTACAAAATTTTATCGAGATTAAAAATTTTATTGATGGAGAGACTTACAAATCTGCATATTCGAGACTGGAAGTTTTGGTAAGTTTACATTTACAAATTAAACGTTCAAAAAATTGTCCATAAAATAAGACAGCATGCATTAGATAGAAGACGAAACAACATCAAGTATCAAGCGGCTAAACCGCACACCGAACACTCCACAAATTTATTTATTGTTTGTTCAAAAACAATAAAATTTTTAAAAATTCATACATATGCATTATACATGAAAAAGTACATGTGGAAAAAAGTTTCAAGTTGTCTCATGTAACATACTTCGGCATTCCTGAAAATTCATTTTTAGTCCTTTTCAATTTGATTGTATTTCAAAAGTAAATGAGAAATGTAAAGAAATTCAACAATCATTCAAAAGCAGCCACATTTCATTTTCACAGAAAAGAAAAACATATTATATACCACATCAGAAAAGCAATATGTAAATTTTTTATGAAAGGAATGTGTACAATGAAGAATATTAACCTGAAATTATATCTCAACTTGAACTCTCTTAAATAAACATCCCACATTCATCCATTCATCCATCCATCTATTCAGCCATTCTCCGATTCAGCCATTCAGCCATTCAGCCACAAGGTTTAAAGAGCAAAATACAAAAACTAGAATTCTCCACGTCAATTGATGCTATCCTTGTCCCAGAGTTAAAACACTTGTACATAAATGTAAAATGTACATTTTACATACAAAATACAAACTTACAAAACGTATTGCAAATTGTCGAGGAGAAAGGAATGTAAACTGAATTTCCGTTTTCTTTCTTTTCCTTATTTTTATTTCCCTGTTCTTTTTTTCTCCTTGTTCTTGATTCCTTTTCATTTGTATTCCTATTCCCATTCTTATTCCTTTTTTTGTATTTTCCTTTTGAATGGAAACAGTTTTTGTCTTGTTCTTGTATTTTGAGCATGTACAATGTACATTGTACATTTGTGACTACTAATATTTCCATTTGGTGCTCTCATGGGTTTTCAACTTAGAGACAGAGACAATAATACTCTCGCATTCTTTCTCCACATTTATCCAGCATGTATAAAATGTACAATGTACAATGCCCAATATAAAATGTACAATGTATAATGTACAAAGTACAAAGTACGGACACATTCATATGGGGAGAAACTCTCATTTTTCTTCCTTTTCATTTATTGTCTCTGTTTCATTTTCTTTTAATTATTTTTTCATGCATAGGAAATAGGAAATAGAAAAAGAAGGGAAGATTATATTTTTTCAAGAAAACGAAATAGAGGAGGAATAAAAAGAATAAGAATGAGCATGAACGTCTGCAGTCTGCAGTGCACATCTGTATTTATACAGAATGTGCAATATATTATTGTTGTTCCGTGTTGTACATTGCATGTATTTTGTGCATATACATTATACATTATACATATTTTTTTATTTTCTGTTTGTGTTTCCCAAAAGCTCTTTTATTTTTATTTTTATGTTCCCATTTACAATTTCTCAATATCCATACAATTGTCTTTTATTCTATTTCTTTGGGTTTCCTTCCTTTTGTTTTTGTTGTTGTCGACCCAGTTCTACTCCATGTAAATAAAATGTAGGTAGTAGGTAGCACGTATTTGGATTCTAGATTCTGGATCCTAGGTTCTAGATTCTAGATTCTTGGGTTTCATGTATATTGTCATATAAATATTATATGGATGGTTATCGGTAGCTTTAGCAAGAAAATGTGTGTCATACTTATTTCTTTGAACTGGGAACAAGATCAGATCATCTATTCTATCTACAATCCACAATCCTCAATCTATGTACAGTGTACTGTGTACAATGTACATATTTACATGTGTAGAATTACGTGGAATTCTAAAGGAACAGTTCCCTTGAAACAGCTTAGGATTCAAACATTTCTTTTTACGGACTATGTACATTTTACATTGTACAAATTTATCTTGTATTTCACATTTCATGCATATATTACACATAAAAGCTCCAAGCAATTTTATGAGTAAGCAAGTAAGTACCTATGCCTGGTTGCTTGCAAAAAATGAAGCTATTTTTCTCTGTATTATGAGCATGGACAAAGATACAAACATACCAAAGCATACACATCCGTTATAATATCTACTATCCAACATCTACTATTTACTATTTACCTTCTACACAACTCTCAACTTTACTTACACATTGGCTTTGAAATTTGAAGCCCACATGTACACTGTACAATATAATAAGCGACGATCTTCATTCGTCATCTTGTCAAAAAATTGTTTCTCAATTCTTAATATAATTCTACTCAAAAATCCCAAAATTCCTATCAAAAATCTAAACCATGTGACTTGTTTTCAATGTTTTTCAATGTATATTCTGCATATTTTCGGTTTTAATTTAAAAATAACTCTGACTCTTTTTGTGAATTTCAGTTGCGTCGCCCCAACGGGAAAGTAGTGGCGAGTGTTTCCTCCAACCCAAATCATCAGTCTGGTCGTTTTCATCCAACTTATCCCTTTCTGGTTGTGGACTTGTGTGAAGAGGGACTTGGAGTAATTGATAAAGCCCTAATTATAGGATTCCTCACTGCTCTGGTAAGTTTATTATACGCATGTCTATGATATATGATGTCTAATGTCTAATAGTAGACGTATAATGTATAATGCTCGTACTTGTGTGGTACATTATTATTTTATGATCTCATTCTCTCCTCATTCCCATACCACGTTGATCCACTTTGGTAGTTAGTTCAGAATTTCTGTTTTAAAATTTACGAGAGGGATTTGTTAAGTAATGGGGCCTAAAATACTATGTGTTTTGTGCCTGGTGCCTGGTGCATGTTTCATGTTTCATGTGTATATAAAAGGGAAATCAAATAATCTTTTTAAGTGTGTGATGAGAGAGTTTCTCTCTGTTGTCGAGTCTTTGAATCTCGAATCTCAGATTTAGATCTCAGGTATACATAAGTACAGTAACAGTGTAAGATTACAGTACCATTGCCCAGGATTTAACTATTAGCAATTCATGAATAAATGATGCAATAACATAAAGAACACTGAATAGACCAATTGGAAAATCTGATTTTATCTGAATCCTTCTTTCCTTAGACTTTTTCTTGTGCCGTTCTTTGTTCAATCGAGTCTAGAATCTAGAATCTAGAACAAGAGATTACTCTCACCGTATCAGTGAAGTGAGCGTGTAGAGGGAACATTGAGCATTGAGCATGGAGCATTGAGTAGTGAAAACATGTACTTTCAATTGAACTTGTAACTTGAAAACTTGAAAACTTGAAATAATCTTCTTTTTTTCCCTCTTTCTTTTTTATGTTTACGATTTACTCATGAACGACTCTCTTTTGTGTGCCGTGTACAATGTACAATGTACAGGGTACAGTTCGCACAAGTATAAGAGTAAATGAAAGACTCTACTATAATGTTAAATTTTTTCCTTGTTTCCTATTCTTTGAACGTTGAAGGACCATTTAAGCGTAATAAACACCTTTCACTCGTTATCACTTGAATAATTTTACTCTCACTGTACTAAAGGTTATTTGTTATTTGTTATTTGCAAATCAAGTAGAACAAAGAACACTATGAATGCGGAGATGTGTTTTATACACAGTACACAGAGATTCTAGAATGTTATTGTATTTGAATAGAAATACCATAATGTACCAACAAGTACAGTAAATAGCAGATGAACTACCAACATTTAACACAATATTCAGCATATGTACTACATAAAACATACAAGATACATGCAGGAGAAAGAAAGAGAGACAGGGCGCGGAGAAGCAAGGACTCAACTCTCAACTCTCTTAACACAGTTCATAGTTAGCCGTTGAGGTAAATATGATAACTCTGATCTTGAATTTATGCAGAGTAAGGAATTTACATTCACGCTTGTAGATTGTACAACATATTTCATGGTGCGAACGGAGTTTTCCTTTGCATCTAGTATCTGGTTCATTTACAGTTTACGGCGTGCGGGATCGGAGAAAACAGACCGTGATAAATTGCCAGTTTTCCCCCGTTAACCGGTGTAAACGGGAATCGAGAAAATTGACTGGAATATCACTTCTTTATTAGCTGACTACAACATTTTGACGGTGAGATCATCATGATCCGTTTCCAGTTATCTACTATCTACAATGTAGATTCTACATTCTACATACATTCTACATTCTACATCACATCATGATACACATTGTTTTCTTCCTTCTTTTTATGCCGGATGCCTTTGTGTATTTAGAAAGCACAGTGATTCTAGAATATAGAATCTACATATTTGTACAGTGCACAGTAGGAGCTTTGACTTGGATCTACATTGTACACTGTACACTGTACACTGTACTTTGTAGGTATCTCAGTGAGCCGATAGAATCGAAATTCAAAATCCTCTACAGACATTTGATTTCCTTTGGATTTGCCTGCTTCTCACTGTAAATGGGAATGGGATTGGAATCCGGTGTATGTTTATGGGAATCCTACTTCATCTCTTTTAGACGGGCGATTTTGAACAGCTTTAACAGCTTCGATTTTCTCCACTCTCCGTCCTCCGTCCTCCAATTTCACCGTACAGTATCAAATACATCACAAAGCAAAACAACACAAATATCCTACAATACAAAATACAATGAAATAACAGCAAAAGCTACAAAACTAGTATAAACCTGCAGAGACATTTGAATCCAACTTTGAAAAAGTAAGGTTGAGAGTTGAGAAATAGGCAGTTTAAAGAGAGATAAAGAGATAGATAAGGAAAGAGAGAGAGAGAGAACAAAAATAACATTTGTAAGGGAAATTGGATCATAAACATATAAAATGAGTAACATGTATTTAACAAGTAGGAAACTATTCAACTATAGGAAATTCATTAGAATAATAATGAGTTGGTTAAAAGGTATACATAAATGAAGTGAAAGTAAATGAAAGTGAAAGTGAAAGGAAGTGGTTTTTAGTTGAAAGTTGAAGGTTCAAGAAATAAAGGCCATATGTAAAAGTGTAATATGAAAGGATGACAGATGAAAAAGTCAACAGACAGAGAAATAAATTAATGAACAAACGAATCAAGGAACGAGCTAGAAACTAGGAACTAGAATCTAGAAACGAATAAATGAACGAATGAATGAAATGAAATGAATGAATTTATGCATGAATATACACGGAATACAGAATACAGAACGCAGAACAGCCATCGCCTCTAGCCTCTAGAAAACTACATGTTCCATTTCCAATGTATAATGTATCCTTGTCTATGTCTATCCGGTATCCGGGAAGTTGAATGTTGAGCATTCAACATTTTATAAAGAGAGAAAGCAAGAAGGAGGACAAAGTTTTGTATATTTATATTGTACAGAAAGATATTCACAAAATGTAAAGTGTACAATAAGCAATGTGCATGGTACATACAGAATATGCTAAACACCATCTGTACGATGAGAAATTTCACATGCCTGTGGATTTGAACTTTGCTTCTGGGGTGTTAACTACCATGTAACAAAATTCGTGTCTAGTGTCTAGTGTCTACACTTTAGATTCTAGATTCTAGATTCTAAATTCTAAATGTATTACACTTTCAAATGGACTTATAAAATGTACACTGTGCACTGCATATAACATGTAAAGTCTACAAAAGTCTGTATACTGTACACTGTACACATTTCCTCCATGTTCAACCTCCTATCTTGTATCTTGTACATTGTATCACTGCTTGTTGCTGGGGCCTGGAAAGTTGAAAATCATATTTTATTTTATATTACAGTGGGAATAGGGAATAAAAGTAGTTAACAGAGGCGGTGGAAGACACAATCGCTTATTACTCTACATTCTGTATTCCATATTCTCCATTCTACATTCTACACATCAGTAGCAATAAAGTCTAACACCACAAGGCTGTGGTGAAAATTTGAGAGGGAAAGAGAAAGAGAAAGTGGGAGAAAGAAGAGAAAGACGATAGAGAAAGACAGAGAGAAAAGTGACAAAGAGAAAGTGAGAGAAAAAGGGAGAGACGACGAGGAATGCTTTTTATTTTAAATCAAATGATACTTTGGTGTCTCATGTGACTTTCCTATATTCTCTTTATTTTTTTTACAGGGAATGGACATCTCGGATACTTTAAAAGGGACAAAGAAGCTCATGCTCTGGATGCTCATAATGCTCACGTCAATCCTGTTCATTTGCATTCTCATCGTATATTTTTCATACGCATGAAATGAGAACATAAGGACCGCCAACCACCACCACCCAACAAAACAGCCAGCACAACACAATATACAACAAACAAGGCTCAATTTAATCTCTATAAAGTTCCATTACAACACCAAAACCAACGCCAACGCCAACACCAACGCCAACGCCAATCCTAACTCCAATTCCAATTCCATTCCAGTATTCTGTACCTAAAAGTAAAAGAAAAACCCCTAGTCATACTACCTACTATAATGAAATAGACATATAACATATGCATACGTATAATATAATATAATATAGAGATTAGAGCTAGCATAAAATAAGAAAAAACTACGTGACACAAAAAAATGACATGTATTTTAAATGATAGGACATTATTTCGATAAAACAGGACATTTTGGCATAAAAAAAATAAAATGTATTACTATTATTATTATTACAACTACTATACACACAGTACTCTTCTACATATTTTGATATGAATTTGTGTAGTGGTTCCAATTATCCTAGAAAAGAGACACAAAAAGAAGCATCCAACATTTATATGAAATGAACCATTAAAGTAACCCCTAACCACTAACCATGTGTAACATTTAAAATACAGAGGTCGCTTTCCATACGACATACACCGCTGAGTCCTGAGTCGTATAATTTTTTAATAATAACAAATCACAACATTACTACTCACAATGCAGATTTTTATTACTTAAAACATGTTTTTTCAGGGTGGAAAACGAGGAAAAATGATGGTGTTCATCCTCATCCAACTTGATAAATACAAATAGGTAAAATATATATATATGCATAGAAAATTTAACGGCATGCATGCTTGCATAAAAATTGCTATTGTTGTTACAATTGTTGAATATGATAATATATTTACATAATATATTGTACATTGTACATATGGTTTTGCATAAACAAATTATATGGGGGATTACAAAATTATTCAAAAGATATTATAAAGTTGCTCATCCAATCCTTTTACATGACAACTTCACTCATGCATGTAGAACATGAATACAAAGAATATAAATAAATTATATCTACAGGGAAACTGTAGATTTATTATGAGAAATGTAGGCATCATGTCATGACTCGAGACTCTAGACTCTAGACATGAGACATGAGACTCAAGTCAAGTGTGTTATGAATAAGATTATATAAAATATAAAAGTGAACGTGGACAACTATGACTATTAAAACGTTGTATTTACTACATGTACCTAAACTAAATGTGTACAACCAGAACCAGAAAAAATACAGGTTCGGTTGATGCCCAGATTAAGAAAACTATTTATTCTTGTGCTACTGTACCATATACTGTCTTTTTTTATTCTAATACATTTATCTTTTTTACTTCTTTTCTCTGTTTTGTTTGTAGTTTGTAAACAATCCAACGTAAAATCCAATTCAAATTCTCACACTCTCACCCAAGTTTTATTTCGAGGTGAAAGGAGGAAAAGTGCTCGGGTTTGAGAGTTTGGGAACTTGGAGCCTTTCACTTTCCTTTTTTCCTCCGATGACACTTTACACAAATCATAGCCAAGGTATCTACATTAGTCACAAGAAAGAATAAATCAAGTTGTTTTAAAGGTTTAAAGACGGAAAGAAAGTGAAAAAAAGGTGCGATCAGCTGGGTACGGTGGGTGATGTAGAATGTAGAAGCACTTCATGTGTATACTTTTAACTTGTATATTATACATTATGCATTGTGCATATTATACTTAATGTTTATCTATTACCTAGACACGGCTGTATGCGTGTGTCAGTGTCAAGATGTGAGTAATATGCCTACGTTTTAAATGTCACATGCTACCAATTTCGTTTTCAGTAGTCGCTCTAGCTGTTCATTTAGTTTAGCCTTTATAAAAACAAGTACAGAGTACAGAGTATAATTGGAAGAGGTAATAGAAAATGTCAGTTTCACACCAGGAAAGTTTTATGTGCAATATAAAATAAATACATATAAATACAAAGTACACTGCTCAAGTATAAGAGATGTTCAGAAAAATAAATTTAGATGCAATTACACCGCGTGCACAGTATACAATATCCATTTGACACACACCTGATGTAACTATTATGTAGCGCACTGCATTTGACACTTCCCTGACGTTTTACGGTATTCTTTGCAACGTCAAGGTTATGAAAAGTTTAATAGGACAAGGAACAATTAAACGGGACTTACAATACACAATACACACGCATGGAAATTTTAATGAGGGAAATGGATGTTGCATTAGTACAACTATTGCTGAAAACTGTAATAGAATTTGAGATTTTTAGCTTTTTGGTAAAGTGGTTAGGAGTTCTTGAATTTTGTGCAGAAACCGTAAAATTCTTACTGACTACTGAGAAAAACTAGTTTTTATTAAATATTAAAGTATACATATACAAAAGTAATCAACATTGTTTTACTCACTGAAATATAAAATTTCTGTGTTAATAAAGGACCCCAAAACCGAAATGTCCACGTTCCAAAATTCCATTTCTGGATTTGCCAACCTACAGCCTACTTTTGTCTATAATTCAGATTCATGACCCATTCTTGAGTTTTTAATTCATGTTTACAGTTTTCCTTTATTTACCCAATTCACGAGAGTACACACTACAGACTACACACACCACATACACTGTTATTCTGTTCTCTTGACATAGAGTGGTGTAAACAATCAAACTAGAGATTCGGAATAATTAAATTTAATGTCAATACTGCAGACTTTCACATTCACAGGAATATGCACATTGTACACTGCACATCCACAACCACTACTACTGTACCCCATCAAATGCACACCACAATACTGTTTACTGTTTACCTCTACTATTGACAAGCTCCCCATGCATGACAATAACAGAATCAGAACAATGTGTAGTACTTGTATTTGACAGCTTTTCTGTTTACTGTGTTTCCGTATTCCCTTCACTTTCATTATTAATCGCTAGCTACTATACAACAGCATATCTTTGTATACAGATAGAACCTAGAGCTAAATACTAGTATTTAACTACATGATTGAAATTAAACAATCTCAGCCCCTTTTGATTTAAAGGCTCTTAGGTATTTGTGTACTAAAGAGTAAAAGTGGGTTTAAAACTACACGGCAGTCGAGGAGGACAAAGTACCCAGCTGATTCAAAACTCAAAACGTGTTGTAAACTTGATTTTAAACTGCGTCCAAGGTTAAATGAAACATTGTTCTAAATATTATGGTTTGCGTATCTGTAATTTGTATGTTGTTTTGAAAAGTTTTTGTTTATATTTTATATCGTTTAGCATTTACAATGTACGAAAAATAAAGATTAGACAGTCAGAAAAATGGGAATCGTCTAACACAGATTACAGGTACATATGTATATGTCTGTATGTATGTGTGTACTTTTAACGAAATAGCATGTAGTGTATGATATAACATGCTTATATATATATTTAAATATATTACATGAATAGATAAGCATGCATATGTGCATGTACACGACTATAGACTGATAATTAGCAACTAAACAAACAAACTTGTATTTTAATTAGGAAATTTCAAACTTTGTCATCTACACATGTAAAATGTACAATGTGTATAATGTATGTAAATAGCATGTAGAATGTCACGGGATACTAAATGATAAGTAAATATGTTACATGCTACACTCACAAGTACACTACCACTACAACTACCACGTCGTGTACCTATGAAATGTAGAAATAAAACAAACAACTTACTGCTCAATTCCATTCCAACTTTTTTAGAAGAAAGTCTGCTTGTGCTCTGTAGTCACATCAAGTCAAAATCTCTTGGATTTTAATGAACTCATTCCATGTATTCCATGTTCCATGTTAAATGGGATCGGTGAGGAAAATATTTCTGCTAAAAATGTAAGTACTTTTAAAAACGGTTTAATTTGATAGACTCTAAAAACCAATATACTTAGATTTTACTCCTGAGTTTCCTAAGGTGCTTCCTAATTTTTTTCTAGTGTAGTTTAAATGAATTATACAATCTAGAACGTTAGTTTTTAATACTTTGGACCCATCTCAATATTTGCTGACGATTTTTAATAATAGAATAATAGAAAACTAATAAATATAGAGTATAAATAAATAAATTGAGACGATGGAGCTCACAACGCACATGTAAAAAAGTCAGGTACACTACAAATACTTTAGTGCACTTTTGGGAATTTAGATTTATGTAAAAATGATACATAAATGGGTCTACAATACGTGTGTATTAAGTATTAATAAGATAAAATTCTCGAAGAACATGAGAAATTGAAAATTGCATCAAAAAAGCATCCTGTAAAAATTGACACATAAATTAAATTTCCAAAAATACGCTAAAAGCTCTGTAGTTTTTCTGACTGCAAAAACTGCTGAGAAAATTAGTTTCTTGAAATTTGATATAAAAAGGTTGTGTCTAGTATCTAGGAGTCTAGGATCTAGTTCACATTATTCTAAATAATAATATGATTTTTTTGCTTTCACTTAGTTTGATAATAGATAAAAAAGATAGGGAAAATATCTATTATATAATTATTAGTTACAATTTACGAGATTGAGAAAAGCCAGTAAAGAAATGAAAGATTTTACACTAAGCAAGCAATATTAATAGTGTGATTAGAACAAGTGTTGTTATATATTACTGCAGTAAGTACCTTGTTAAAAGATATACGAAATTTCGATATTATATTTCTTTACAAATGGAGTAATAATTATTATTGATAATTATTGTTAATCGTGGATGAGAAAATATTATATTATATTATATGTTATGCATGTGCATAATATTAGTGCATGTAATATAGATATTCTAGTCCAAGTTTACTGTATTATTACACAGTATTATATTACATAGTGATGATATACCAATTATTCTCGCTATTATTATTCATTACCGTAAACAAATATTTAACATCCTGTTGTTATTATCATGTGTATAGTGTACTTATGTATTATACGTTATACACAACTTTTCAAAGGTATACGGTATATTATAAATGAGTTGCAAAACATTATAGATAAATTATGTACCTATTGCATAATAATGCTGAAAATTGTTATTTAACAAAATTATAATGACTAAAATATGTAACATAATAAAAAAAGTAAATTTTATTCAAAAATAACATTAAAGTACAACAAAAGCTGGAACAAAAGTACGTCATTTCCTTTTAAAATGTCTAATTTATTCGTATATTATGCATATCATCCACCAGACATTCAATATCCAAAAGGTAATTACTGATTCATGATTTTCCCATGCCATGAGCCCTGAATAAATTCGAAAATTGGGTCATTGTGTATCTCATAGTACATAATACGAATTATAATTTTTGGCAAATGAATGAACAAACTGAACCAAAAAGTCAGCAATGATGGCTATGTAAAAATGAATTAAAGTTTCCTCTTTCTTGTTCGTTTAAAATAAGGAGCAAATGATTCAATTTACTTGTACATTAATTAAATCAATGTTTCATAAAAGCTCCACTTTGAAATTCAAAAGTTGTGAGTGAAGACTTGATGAGAATAAATTTCTATTTTAATCATGCAAACCGGGAAAAGTAGTTGAAAGATGAAAGTACAAATTATAAATTTTAGTGGTGGGGAGTTGCGAGTAGCGGACATCCTTTTTGTACAGTAGATAATATGAAGGGAAATGCATGAAACATTTTTTGGCCATCATAATATTTCATATTATCTCAAACCTCAATACTGCCTCTTTTTCAAAGGAGTCTGAGTCTGCTACCCTGCAGTCTCATTTTGTTTTGCAGGCTCCATCTGTGCATGCGTAGGTAGAAAGTGGAAAGTAGAAGTGTGTGTATGTCTCACACACAAAAAGGAAAGCAAAATACACCAACCGTTCTTTTATTCAGTGTGTTCAGTGTTCAATGTTCAGCATTTGGTGTTCAGTGTAATGACACTACTACATTAAATGAGACAAAAAGGTCTAGGTAATTTTATATCCCTCTTGACATGTATAAATATGTGTGTACAGTGTACACATGTATGCAAACTGTCACCTCATTATTTCCTGGCTATTGTGCAGTGGACAGTTCACTCTTTCTAAACATCTCAATGGATTGACATGAACCTTTGTGGATTGTAGATTGTAAATAATCTCACTGATTCCACTCAAATTTCCGTTTAGATAAAGAGAAAGAAAGTTTTGTCTATATATGCATTTTGTGTATGTTTAGTTTTCTATTGTATTTTAATCCATTATTAATATGTTATGGCCATGGACTATGTACTGTGTACTATGTACTATACTATCTACCATCTATAAGAAGATACGTGTGTGTATCAAGTATTTGTATTGAAGAAATTTTGTAAGTAAACACTTTTGTTCTGTCATGCTTTGAAAATCCATGATGTGTGTGATATAATATGATATATGATGTTTGATAAATATACCTTCAAACACGTGCACTGTAGATGCTCATTGAAAAACCAGGAAGAAATCTGAAGAGACTTTTCACATGCAGATATTTTCAAGTGCTTTTTAAACCTTTTCCACAATTATAAAGTTCACACTATACCTATATGTGTAGACTATAGACCGGTATTAGCATGTAAAATGTACGCGATATATACTGTACACTGTAAAGTATACACTATACACTCTTTCGTTTGCACTCATCGCCAGAACCATAAACAAACAACTGGTGAAACAATACATTAGATTCAAGTTCTCTTGTCCTGCATCTAAATATAAATTTTAAAATCCCTCTGTTTCCTCCACCCCGACACATTTTTGTGTAAATCCTCAAGACAAATAATACAAATAATACAAGATGCAAGAAATAAGAAACCAGGAAAAATCATAATGCTGCATTTTGTTGGTTGTGTCTGTGGTAAAAGAACAAAAGAGTAAACCATCTTGAAATCCTTGTGATGCACTATATACTATATATACTACATAAGTACTATTTATATCCCTTTGTAAACTCTGTATTTTAGACTTTACAAATATTTGATGGTTTAAACTGGAAGAAATCAGGCATCAGGATTCTATCGAGTATTCTAAATGCCGATACATAATACATAATACATGATGTATTGTACAGTGTACATTATGCAAGCGTATACACAATAAACGATATCAGAAACTCGTAGGACTCGTATTTTTCTCCAGTTTCTATTATTTTCCATCTTCTTAATATCTATTCCTCCAACGTTTGATGATCAAGCATAAAATATAAAGTCTAGTCAAGTCTATAGCTGAACATAAAAACGATTACATTATCAACACATTTACAACCGAGAACCCAGAACCAAGCACTTTGGTCTTTTGCACGTTTCACGGTTTCATGTGGGTACGTTTTACTTTTTATATTCCACGTTGTACATAAAACATAAAACATACATCATACATCACACATCAAACATCACACATCACTTTCTACAAGGATGATGATGGTGATGAGTGAGAAGTATATTAGGATTCAGCATACAAAAAGTATTACATGTCTTCATTTTATTTGTAGTTTATTGATCGTCTCATGCTCAATGCTCAATCCTCAATCCTCAGTTTTCCATGGACGTGCATTATACACACACACATACAAATACACACATGATATGTATGCATGTTAGGCTCATGACAGCTAATCTTCCTCGGATTGAGCATTGAACATTGAGCATTGAACAGTCCTATAGGTAGTAGGTAGTAGGTACAACGTACAAATAGGTGTGAATATAGAAGGATATGCATGGGATGAACCTGCACGGCAAGACATTGGACAGCGTTCTCGTGATAGATGATGGGTAAAAGATAAACAACTCTTGCTCATACATGGGATTTTCCTGGATTATGGTTTGATTGAGGACCCACATCTAGATATCTATTTCATAGCCGCACACACGTACATACAAATAATACATACTTACTTACGCCCGTGCATGTATCATGTCTAAAGTCTAAAGATGAGACGAGAAAGTGGAGAAAGTGGAGAAAGTAATGGGAAGTGGAAAAAATGCAATAGAAAGAGAGAGGAGAGAGGAATGCATGCTGTGTGGGGAGATGAATGTGTTTCCTGGGTTGGTCGGTGATGTTGGATTTTGGATGTTAGATGTTAGTTGTGTAGAAAAAAATAATGATAAAATTTAATAGTCCACTGCAGATAGAAAGTCATTCTCAGTCTCCATGTATCTTTTAGTTACTGTAGTTTATGCTTTGTACATTGTACATTGTACTGATAATAGATATACAATATTATACATAGGAATAGTAGACACAATATACAAGCACAGTATAGCTGTTGGCCTGGTTTGGTTTTGGTTTTTGGTTTAGGTTTGGTTTGGTTTGGTTGTGATTGTCAGTTTTGGATTTCATTTTATACCTTTCATTTAATTCTTGGTTCATGTACAATTTATTTGGGAGAAACTTGTTATAAACTTTTCTCCGTAATATATAAACCAGACATTACACAATATACACATTCAGAATCCAAATGTCAGGGGTTTACAGTTTACACATATCTTATCAGTACAATTTATGGAAAACATGTACTTACATAAGATATTACATAAAACAGAATAATATTCAAGTTAAAGTTGAAGATAGCGGGGATAAACCTCAAAACTAATTTCCATCTCTGTCTTCTCCACTCCCCACATAACACACAACACACAACACAACAAAACCACATTATACATTATACACATATTAAATATCACATACTTTTACTTTTTTATGTGACTTTCCTTTTACTTAAACCTCTCAACTCTCAACTCAACTCAACTCAGTTCACAAAATGTCTCCTTGTCATGAGCAGAATCCCCAGATTCTTTTTTATTTTATGTTCTAGATTCTAGAGTTGCACACATTTCCTTCTTTCCAACGTATTCTTTTAACTCTCAACAACTCAACAATCCATGAGTGAGATCTGAGACTTTGGACTTTGGATCCAGAATCAAGGATCCAGGACTTGATGAAGGATGAAGGATGAACAAGTAAAGGAGCAAACATCAGGAGAGTTGAAGCCCCAAGGGAAGGGGCCAGTGGGAAATCCGTTTGTCCCAACGAATCGCAGGCCAGATTTCTCCTAGAAGAGAGCCTCTGGCTCTGGTTCTGGCTTCCACTTTCTCTTTCACTAGCCCTCGCTCTAGTTTTGGTTCAACTCTCTACTAACTGTGTTTTCTTTGGTGCATTATCAATGCATTAACTTTACTCAGTATGCCACTGGCTATTGGGACTTTTATAATGGGATAAGGCTGTATAAGGTACAAAGAATAAAGAAAGAAAGAAAAAAATAAAAAAATCGAGAACAAAAATAAGAAAGATCACAAACATGTAAAATGACTAAGATTTCTCACAGCTTCACATAATATACATATGCCAAGACAAATAATGGTGGGAAAGAGGAAAGAATAGGTATAAAACAAAAATTTCTCTTGTGAGTAAAACAGAATACTTGTACGTTGTACATTGTAAAATGGTCGGAAGAAAATTGCCATGTTCATACATCATTTCATTAATTTGAATGTAAATTTTGCCCGAGACAAGTTGACAATAGACAAGCTGCAAGAGAAGAAGAAAAATTACACATGTGGAGACGTACATGTTGTATGATGTAACCATAAAGTAATATGTATAATGTACATACAACTTATGGGAGAAAATTGAAGAAAATTTTGAATAATGAGCTGTGGACTTGTCAATTGCCACCTTGTCACCAGCACATGGTAAGTGGTAGTGGTAGCACTGGGAACTTGGGTTGAATGTTGAATGTTGGATCATATAGGAAAAGCAAAAAGAAGGCATTAGGGATAAATTTGTCGTTGTATTAAAATCAGCTCCTGTGCAGTTCATCATGGGAAATTTACATTTTTTTCTCCACATATTCTCCTCCCATGTCACTATTCAAATTTTACTCCTAGGACTACTATACTCTCTCACACGTACATTTTGCATAATGACAATGTGTAGACTGTAGAATGTAGACTGTAGACTCTCGCTCTATTTATATTTCTATTCCCATCTCCGTTGTCAGTGGATTCCCGTTGACAGATAACTAGCTATATTGTGTTAACTAATTTGAGGAAAGAATTGATACATTGATGGAAAATTGTACAGAGTTTAAGTCATAATCAACGTATGTCAAAAAAGCCCACAGCGTCAATTTGTCGCTAAGAGAGAGAAAAAGAGAGAGCAACTAGACAGATAGAGAATAAACTCTTTCATTCAAACTCATATGTTGTATCTAGTAATACATGTGTAATGTGTAAAGTGTAACGTGTATAGAAAGTGAGATACATAATATATGTCTAATTTGTATAAAGTATAAGGTAGAAAGCCATAGATTGACGCCGTGATCATGATGGTGGGCGCTATGCAAACTTGAAAGTTTTTCAATTCCCTTCAATTTGTACAAAATTATTAGTTTTATCCTTCTGCCTGGAGCTTGAGCTTTTGTAGCTGTTGTTTTCTCCTATATTATAGATTATATGAATATATCATATCCAAGTCAACAGACAATTTATATGGTTGACATGCATTTTGAATCATGAATCTACAATCTGCAATATACAGTCTACATCCCACACACGCCAAACCGACACACTTTCCTTTTCTACTTACTTTTTACTTTTGACAAACTGCTCAACTTTTTTTGATTCAAAACTATATTAATTATATTATTTATACTACAGAGACTATAGAGACAGACTTTTGCTACAATTTTCCATGTACATGAAAGAGTTGTATATTGTACAAAGTACACAAGATAGAAAATAGAAATCTATATCAGTATGAAAGCTCTCTCATCCTCTCTCTTGGTATGGTGATTTTCATCCATTGACAACGGGAGTTTAGTTTTTAGACTTGAAGTTGATCCAAAATTTGGTTTTGATATTTGGGAATCCGGATTAATTCTGACAAATGAAAGAGCATCTAAATTGTAATCGCAATAGCAATCCCAATCGTCTAAATTCTAAATACTAAATACATACCAAAAAAAAGAATGTGTTTATTAAATTCACAGCTAGCACAAAAGTATTGTGTAAATAATTAATAATAAAAATGGTAAAGGAAGGGAATACAAAAATGACGTAAACAAAATAAATGAATGTCTAAATTTCTACGAAAATAAATAATGTACTATATACTACACCCTTGTCTGTTTATTAACATCTAACAGTTAACAGTGTAGCAGGATAGTAATGAATAATGAATAAAGTAAATGTAAATTATTGTTCAACACATGTGTGCTGTGCATTTTATTCCAATTTGTCTGTTCAAAGTTCAAGTTATAATATGCCATGTTTTGTTAGGTTATATAATGTGACGCAGATAAGTAATCCAAGTAATTAGAACGACATGTGGGATAAAGAGGAAAGAAAGAGAGTGGGTTGCGCTCATTAGGGAAAAACAGTATGATTGAATGAATTGGACATATTCATATAAATACATGTGTAATTTGTGTGTGTGTTTGTGTGTGTAACTATAGTTTCAATGCTCTAGGTTCTACAAGTTTTATTATGCAAACTACAATCTACAATCTATGATCTACAATATTATTATTATTATTATTATTATGATATTGTACTCTCATTATGCATCTTGTAAGAGTTTCCTTTGTAGTCTGCCTTATTGCACCATCATCAGCATTGTTATGAAGTTGTGATTATCATTTTCAATTGCATGTGAGCTACTCGGTGCGGGTATCCATTTTACATGGTACATGGTAGCCAAAGTACAGGGTAGAGAGTAGAGAGTAGGGGTCTCAATTTGTAAAGTTGAACAACTATAAATGAGGATGGGAAGGATGGGTACGACAAATGGAGGACGCTGGAGCGCTGCAGGATACTCTATCCATTTATACATCTTGTTTGTACAGAGGAACATTGTCATTAGAGATCATCCCAGATCCCAGAGATTTGGGAAAATTTCAACTGAGCTTTCTTCTCCTTCCGAAGAAAGTAGGAATAAGTAGATGCACAATGGTAAATGGTATGGTGTTTGGCTATGGTATGGAAAATATTATGCATAATATGGTATAAATTATACACTTTCCCACATTAAATATATCAAAAGTTTATGTGTATAATATGTGTTTGTATTATGTATTATATGTTGTATTATATCTGTATATTATCTAGTCGTTGAATGTAAAATGTGAAAAGGAGATTTTAGATTTTTTGCCATTCTTCTGCTCCTTCCTCCTCTCCCTGCTCCCTGCTCATCCCTGCCTTTCTCTCTTTTGGATTGGAATTGTTGACGCTGACACGATCCCGTTTGTCTTCTTTTGTACTTTTAATGGTTCCTCGTTCGTACTAATCAAAAAGTTTGACAAGAGACGACCTCACACACAAACAATTACTAGCAGCATCACAGAATATCTGTATTATAGAGAGGAAGAGTTGAGCTCAGTTGAGTTGAAGCTCTATGATGATTCTATTTGCTGCTGCGTTTCCTCCTCCTCCTCCTCTTCCGTCTTCTTTGGCTTTAGTCCAATCCATTCTTCATCATACACAATTCAGAACAAGATTCAACTCAACTCAAAACCAGGCCTGATAATAACACAAACACACACACACACACACACAGAAAGAGAACAAGAGAAAGACGAATCCAAGTTCAACAATCTTGTTTTTCCATACTTGAATTTTCTCCATATTTCTATAAAGCACAAAGTACAAAGTACAAAGCGCAATACATCACAAGTTTAACGTATATGAAGTGAAGGAGGCAAACAAATAAAGTAAACCCATTAGACAAGAAAAATATATAGTGTATTATGTATTATGTGTTACACGTGCAATATAATAATATAATATAATAGATATAGAGAATAAAATGTATATTGTATAATAATAGATTTATGAATCCGCATGCATGACAGACTATGAAAAATTTCAGGATTCCTTCATGTATATAGATATAGATAAACCTAGGAGAGTTTGTAGGTACACGTACGAAACTCAAGTGTGTATTTGGTATTTGATATTTGGTGTCTGGATTGCAGACATATTTTATAAAATATTGCAGATTTTGGATTATAGATTGGAGGCGGCGTCAACATCATATTAGACTCAAGTCTCTTTGGCATTGAGCATTGTACAATGTACATTTTACGTAAAGTTGTCTAGATGTACTATTCAGTATTCAGCCAGCCAGCTAGGTCAGATAAAGACATACAAACTACAAACTACATACATGTGTACATATATGTACATTTCCCATTTCCTTTCCCTCCCTCTTCATGTCTGTCTATGGAACTTATTAGGATAGACTTCTTTGGCCCTTTGTTTGTCCTTTTGTCTGGTACATAGATATTTATGTAAACATATTACACATATATAGAACCAACAACAACAAGGTCTCACGGTCTATTTCAATTTCTTTCAAATTTCCAAAGAAAAACATGGAGAAGCTCAAAAAAAACTGTTCTACAAAAAAAAACCTCTCAAAGATAGTGAAACAGTAAATGACTAAAAAAACCAAAAGTCGTAGTTTTTTTCTCCTCCTTTTTTCTAAGAAGATGCAAAAATGTAAATCGAAGCAAATGACTCGTTGTCAAAACTGGAAACTTGAAGAATCCTTCGCCAGAGGGCAGCATATGATAGAAAATGATAAATATCTAGTAGGTTAACCTCATATTGCCCCAACTATACCTTTTTACTTTTTGGGTTCTCATTTTGCCCCAGTGACTATATCCTGAGAAAGCATTTACCAAAGGATATAAAAATGTTTTCAGCGTTAGGTTGTACAGACGGACGGACGGACGGATTTAACCAATTGGTTTAAGCTTAGCTTACAAGCTCCGCTACCCTAAAAATATTTTATTCTTTGTACTTTGTACTTTCATTTTCATATCTTGAATCTTGATGAATACGGTTAAAATAGAAAAAGACAATTGGATTTTAATGCAGCCTTTGATAATAAGCCTTATATCTTATATAATGTAATATGTCATATAAAATCTTGTACAATGTACATTATTATAATTCTAGAAGATTCTAGATTCTAGATTCCATACATCTACGTAGATAAAATAATTCAAACAGATGACTCTCTTTTACTTACTGTTTCTCCGTATTACTTTGATTTCAACAAGAGGATGCCAAGCATAAATGATGAAGTCAAGTCGTAGTCATAGTCATAGTCCTAGACCTGGAGGAAGGAGAAAGGAGAAAGGAGGAAGAAAGATAAAGAATGAAAAGGGAGAAATGGGGAAAATGAAAGGGGAACAAATGACAAATGGCAAATGGAGACAATCCTTAAAAAAAATCTGACAAGAATATTATGAGATGGTATATTTATCCAGGTGTGTCTAGTTCCTAGTTTCTAGTTTCTATCTATATGTATCAATCTGTGAAACGTGCAAGGGAAAATGTAGAATGTAGAATGAGGAGTGAGGAGTGTGGATATGTGAGGTGGATTGGATTTTTTTTGTGCATGTGAACCTGGATGAATGTAAAGTTTATGCACAGATGTAAAATGTAATAAAGGTAAGGAATGTCTGAGGTTGAAAGGTCTTACAAGGTTTTTTCTTCCTCTTTCTTTATACTTTATACTTTATACCCGTCTCTTCCCCTTTCTCCATCATCTTCATCTCTTTCCCCATTATGTACCTTGTTCCCAATGTCATCCTTCTCCATTTTGACATTCTGCATTTCATACATGTAATACATATCTATGTATGTATGTATGTACTGTTTGCCTCTACATGTATATTATCCATGTATTCCCACACGTTCAACTTTCAACTTTGAACATGAACATTTCAACTCCTTTTTTTCCTGAAGAGTATAATATAATACACATAAAATTGAATGCGTGTTAAAAGTAGTAAATTTCATTTTCCTCATGTCCAAATAAATAAGAGTCAAGAATAACAGTAGCAGTAGCAGTAACTATAACAGTCACTGGAAGAGTAATAGTAGTAGTAATAGTGTAACAGCAAGAATAAGAATCCAAATCCAAATAAGAGTAAGTGCGACATTCACATTAGTTTCAAGTTTGAAGGAAGTAAAAGTAAGTGAAGAGAAGAGAAAAAAGTCAAGTAACATGGGAAAAGAAAAATATGAAGGTGGAAATAGGAAATAGGAAATGTTGTACATATTTACCTTGGAAAGGCGAAGAAAAATGTAAAGAAAATTACAAAGGAAAAAGGAAGGAAGAGAGAGCAAAAACGAAATGAGCAAAAGACAGTTAGAAAGACATAAACCCAAAGTGGTAAGCCATAGCTGTAGTTCAAGTTGTATTTGTAGTTGTAGTTGTATTTGGAGTTGTAGTCGTCTTTAGGTCAAAAGAGCAGGAGTAGTCTTGTCTTGCCTTGTCTCCACAAAGAGAAACGGACGGGACATCCTCTCCTTTTTCTTATCGATTAATAACTCACAATGTGACAAGTGATCTCACTCTCTCACTCTCTCTGTAGGTTGGATTCTCGATTCTCGATTCTGGATTTTCAATACATAAGCTATCAAAACTATGGTAAAAAAAAGAATAACAAGGCAAGGAGAGGACGACGACAACGGTGACGACGTTTATGTGTCTGTTTCTCCCTATTATTATTATTTTTTTTATTTTCCCTTCCTTTTCTCATTCACTGCAATCTGGATTGCACTAAACCATCAACTATGAACTGACATGCTGAAAACATTTTTTTAGTACATGGTACACGAACATGGTGTGTACATAATATAACATGTACTGTATAAAAAAGTATAGCATATTCAATGTACGCTGTACATTGTACATTGAACGTTGTACATGTGCATGTCTAAGAACTTGCTTTTCTCTCTCCTAATACTTTTACTTATGGTTATTGGTTATTGTTAGTACTATTATTACAATGATACAGTCAAATTCCCATTATTTACATTGGTATCACCAATGTGAAAACTGGAAAGTGACAAAGTTATTTACTTTGAGAAGCTGCAGTTTCATACTTTTATACTTGACTTTTCCTTTTACTGGCACATGAGTACGAGTACTAGTACGAGTATCATTGTCATTATCATAGTCATTCTTCTTCCTCATCACCGGCACCCTAGACATACCAAATACAAAGTTATTATTATTGTAGATTGTGTTCTGTACCGCGTATCATTTTGCAAGGTTCATTTTGTCTGGAAAATGAGGAGCCCTGACGACCCATGTACATTGTACATTAGAGAGCGTCAAAAAAACAACTTTTGAGAAATTTCAAACCAGCGCCCCGTCGTATTGTTCCTTTTGATGTAGAGACTCACCTCTAAAAAAAGAAACCCGCTGGGATTCGGTTTAGAGGTCGCTCAGCTGACCCAAAGTTGACATGGGGTTTAACATAGGATTTTCACCCGAAATCGGACATGATGCTGGTGGGGACTGAAGGGGAGGAGGTAGAATTTTTCTAAGTATGGGAATCAAGTCACCCTAGACCACTAACAAAATGTGCCAAAGGACAAAGTTCTAAAAAAATTCCTTCCCGGTTTTCCAGAAGGTCCGAAAACCCGGTTTTATGCATTTTTGTCGTTTTTTGACCCTGTAGAAAACCGGGAAGGAATTTTTTTGGAACTTTGCCCTTTGGCACATTTTGTTAGTGGCCTAGGGTGACTTCATTGCCATACTAATTAAAATTCTACCCCTCCCCATTTCTCCCCACCAGCATCATGTCCGATTTTCTGGTAAAATCCTATGTTAAACCCCATGTAAACTTTGGTGACCTTGGGGGACCTCTAAATCTAATCCCAGCGGGTTTCTTTTTTTAGAGGTGAGTCTCTACATCAAAAGGAACAATATGACGGGGCGCTGGTTTGAAATTTCTCAAAAGTTGTTTTTTTGACGCTCTCTATTGTACATATTCTATTTCTGTAAAAAGTATTCAATGGGGAAGTAGGAAAATAAGACGGAGAAAAAAGCATTGCCATCATACAAGAGAATTTTCGGAAGCAAAACAGCTTTGTACACTGTACAGTATACACATATGATCGATCTGTTTGTACATGTTAAGATTACTCAAAACTGGAAACTGAATAGAGCTATCGACTTGAAAATTTCCGCATAAACCAGTCCGTATTGTAATACACCATACACCATATTCCATACTCCACACTCCATACACAACAACAATACCATGTGAATGTTTCTTCAAGTGTGTGGGACAATCTCTACTGGCATCTCCGCTATCTTCGATCCTGGATCCTCGATAAAGCACTGCATTGTGCTGAAAAAAATTTCCTGCTACGATCTTTATACTATTCAAATTTGCCATTGTAAAGCAAGACAAACGAGACAATTTTCTCATACTAAATATTTACTTCATGTATCATATCATATCTTTTGTGTGGTTCTATATTCCGGGGGTTTTTCCGAATTTCGTGAAAAGAAACGTTGCCAGTGTGTTACAAGTTACAACAGCGTTTTTTGGTACAACAAATGGATTTTTACTATCAAAATCAATACGGTATTGTCTTTCAGTGTATAAAGCATATAGTATATAGTCTGTAGCTTGTAGCAAAGCTCTGGTAATAATTTCAGTCTCCAGACCTCAGATCAATCTCAAGTCTTGAGTCTTGAGACAAATCTTTAAAAGAAAACTGGAAAGGTTTGCAGTTCTCTACAGTCTACAGTTTTATAATTTTTGTTCATTATTTGGTACGAAGTAAGGAGTGTGCTTGATGATATTAAACATTGATACCAGAGCAATAGAAAATAAAAATAGCTGTGTTTCAGCTTTCAGCTAGAGTACGATTATTTTTGAAAAGTTGAAAAACAAGCAGGTAACAGCCACTATGGGATCTTCGATCTACGTATGAGTATTCGTCTTTCATCTGTACCTACGATTGTATTTCTTGTGTTTCTCAGCTTTAACATTTCTGCTTTCTGTGCTCAACTGTTCCCTCTCGTTATTATTATTATCACTTTTACCGCACATTGCACAAAAATGAGAGACGGAAATGTGTTGTGCACAACTGTATTATGTATTGTGGAGTATGTATTACATATCGCACAGAAATGATGTACAATAAAATGGAAAATGGGTGAAGGGAAAGTAGTTTACAAGTTTTCCAAGCTAAGGCGAGCTATGATATGAAATGGCACTATGGCAATACCAAATATCATATAAAATGACAAAGAATAGTCTGACCTAACTTTCGTAGTTTGGTATTGGTGTTTCTGTTGATATGTGTGGGGCAGGGAGTACTGTATAATGTAGAATGTAGACTGTAGACTGTAGTCACGGTTATGTATAAGCAGGATGTACAATGTACAATGTATAATGTACACAAGATTGGATTGTGGTGCTATAATAATATGATGTGCTGATAGTCACTGTGTAAAGTATCCACTATCCACTATGCACAAATGGAACAACTAGAAAGAAAAAGAAACTATATGACAATGTGATGGCACTTTGAAAAAGAATAAGTCTGAAGTCTGAGACTCGCTGCATTTTTTTTGCTTGTCTTGCCCTCACTGTCTCATTCTCTCTGGGTTTTTCTCTGATTCTCTCTCTCTCTCTTTCTCAGTGTCTTTTTTCTTTTCCTGTCCTATTTTTTTCTACTTCTATTTAGTTGTTAGTTGTGGGATTGATTCGCATCCACGCTTCATTTCATTGACAGATACATCCAAAATCTACAGTCAAACTTGAGAACTTTAGAGCTGAAACCAAAACTCATGTTCTGTATAATATCTGTAGTATAAAGTATAGAGCATAAAGTTTGTGCTCTGTAACTACATATTTCTGAATTCTGAACTACAAAATGAGAAAAATAATCTCGGTATATCCTTTTATTTCCTTTTCATAACATGTTTGTACACAACATTTTCCACAGGCGCCGTTGTTTCTAAACATGCATGTATAATGTATAATGCATATATACGACAATTGTACACAACACACAATGAACAATGAGCGGACGGCATCAACTATTTAAAAGATGCTGTTCTCTCTTCTCATGGACCAACTATTTGTTTTAAACTATTAAACTATGAAAAAACTGCGCAAATCTTCAAACCTTCAAAACTACCTCACATATTTTGAGACTGTTTGTACTAATAAAACAAATATTATATTTCCAAGAGAAGAAGGTTTTACACTTCACACTTTGCTCTTACAGGAATATCTTCCACGTCCCACGTGTTTTTATTTGCGAGGAAAATTGTTTGTGTAGACCAGATGTTTCTGTAATTCCACAATTTTTTAGTTTTATTTTATTTCAAATCTCAAATCAAATCCAGAAACATCCAGAATCCAGAATCCAGAGTATTTTTAAAATTTAAATGGGGATAAAAGATAAAACGGGGGCAACATTCACCTCATGTATAAAGTATACTCGACATTATACAATATGCTAGATACTACACAAGAATGGTCGTGTATAGTGTATAGTATGTGTAATGTGTACGTCATTTTCTTTTGCAATTTTCTACCTGAATACTTTTGAAAAAATTTGAGGATGTGCTGTCAATGTACAACTATGCTTCCATTTCCTCTCTCTGATAAGATTCTTCTGCTAGAATGTCTACAGTCTACAAATTTTCTCCTTCCTAGACTTCCATTTTCTGGATTCTAGATTCTAGATTCTAGTTTTTAGATCCTAGACAGCTCCGATTTTTTGTGGTTATATAAGATTACCCCGTAAACCATACACCCATCTTTTATGTATGTGTTCCTTGTTACTTGTTCGTGTAAATCCTCTTTTACAGTTCAGATAACAAATTTCTTCAGAACAAAGTTTATCTTCTCCTTTTTTTGTCTCTCTCTCTCTCTCTCTCTGATTCTCCTACTCCCTCACTCATTCACTCACTCACTCCCTCCCTTTCTCCATTATTCCTGTTAAAACCATATTACGTGTCTCACCATTTCCCGAATTTAAAGATAGACGACCGACGACCCCGAATACTTAGTCAGTTGCTACAATCCCACTGAAAAGGAGCTGGATGCAAAAATGCAATCAACGTCCGGTGGAACATCTCTGGACTCTGGGCTCTGGACGTGGAATAAAAACGCATGGTTGTACATTGTACAATGGATATTGTACAATGGACATGGTTATACACGCATGAATAGCAAAGCACAAAAACTACAAACGTGTACTTTTTTTATCTAGAACATGATTGTCTACTGTCTATATATTATGTTTTTGTTCCACTGAGGAAAAACATGGGTAGAAACAAGCATGAGATCATCACAATGATTATAAAAACTATATAATATAATATATGTATCAGGTATACACATGTGTATAGAAGAAGATCCACAGAAGAAGGATGGGAGTTGGAAAGAGAGGGCTCAATGTTGTTGAAAATGAAAGCAAAAACTAGAGAGGGAAAAAAGTATTCTTATACGGCAAAAGGGTTTTCCCTATCCTATATAATTTACGAGACTTGTACATTTTATATTGTACATTGTACATACTAAAAACGGACTCGTATGATAGCTTTTAGTTTACAGTATGTCGAACCATATTTTTCAACATGTGTACAATGTACAATGTACACTGACCTGCATGTGAGTGTATGTGTGAAAATTGCGTACTCTAACATGCACCATGTACCATGTAAAAAGGTAAAAGGTAGAGTGAAACAAGGAAACAACTATGCAAAAGAACAACTATCTCATCCTTGCTCGTCCCGTTCCAAGTTGCAAGTTACAACTAGTGCAATTCCTAATACTTTTAGGCAACTGCCTTGTTCTTTTCTTATTTCTCACTTTCTCTCACTTTCCCCTGTATACTGTATACTGTATCTTCTTTTGTACTGATAGCTTTAGCTCCTCAACTCCTTCACTTACTCATTCTCTCGCTGGCTTGCAATTTCTACTTTCTACTTTCTACTTTCCCAAGTCTATACAATTCTCCATCTCGATATTTTTTACCACTTGAGTCTTGAGTCATCCAAAAAAAAGAGAGGCAAAAATAGAGAAATAGGAAAATAGTTAAAGGTACAAGAAGAGAGTTAAAGCCCTAGTAAAGAAACATCTATATATGTATGTATATACATTATGAATGTACACACGGCACACGGAGGTGGAAAAAAAAGTGAGCGAATGAAAGGTGGGACTGTGCAAAGTAAAGTAAAGTAAAATAAAGTAAAGTAAGGAAGGAGAAGCAAAAAGGGAAAGAATAAAATAGAGAGTGTGAGTAAGCGAGAGAGAAAGCCAGAGAGCGAGAGAGAGAAAGAGAAAAAAAAACGAGAAAATAGAGCAGAAGAGAAAGAGAAGAGAAAAAAGAGAGAGAGAGAAAGAGGACGAGTAACTACGACGACTGTATGTGGGCAAGTGGTACTTTTTCCAAAGACACAATCAACGAAGACGGAGTATCTCCAACTATCTCCAACATATATCAACCCTACACATATCCATTCCATATATTATTCCATCCCATACTTTTACTCTTGTATACTTACTATGTATGTAGTATGTACAACAGTAAAATGGGTAAAATGTTCAATGTGGAATTCATTCCGAGTTCCACTAAAGAAGAAAAAGAAGAAGAAGAAGAAGGAGGGAAAGAAGAAGATGGAGAACAGAGAGAAAGAGAGCGAGAGCAAACGAAAATGGAAAACGAGTATCCAGGGTTATGCGAGAGTATGCATGTTGTACAGATACAGATACAGACACAAATACACAGTGTAGCTCGTAGAGTGTAGAGAGTATAGATTTGTACATCTATGTATCAAGTAGCGAGAGAGGAAGAGTAGTGGTGCTGATGCTGTTCCATCTATCTCTTCCCCATTTCATGTGTGGTACATCTATAACTATAAAATGTATGCATCTGTTTGTACACTACATCAACTCAACTGTGTCTCTACTCTCTGTATGTACATCTCTAATATTATTAGGCGTTAGCTGGTTAAAAAGGAGAGGAGAGTATAGACGACTGTACACTTTCATCAGTCTCATGTATGTAGTACAGAGTAAAGAGGCAGCCTGCACACTGTTCAATGTTCAGCGTTCACTCTACACTCTACATTCTACACTCTAGATTTTACCCTGTACAGTACATGTAAATATACATCTATCGTGGGAGGTATGTACTTTATATATACATTGTACAATGTACATGTATGGAGGGAAATGGGATAGAGATGCTATTGAATTCTGTTCTTGCCAACTGCGGATTCTACGTATCGATCCGGACGTTTTTCACCAGAGTACGAGTGAAAGAGGGAAAGAGGGAAAGTAAAAAAAAAAGAAGGAGAAAGTAGAAAGTAGAAAGAGAAAGCTGTGTTACCTACCTACCATCTACCAACTTCCAGTCCTAGAATCAGCACCAGCACCAGCACCAGCATCAGGAGCTTATATATATATAGACATACACATAGATATATATTATATTGTACAAACTACAGAGGAATATCAACTGAAGAGGTTCAAACTCTTACATGCTAACGCAAAGAGAGAAAGAGGCACGAGTAGAAGAAGCAGGAGAAGCAGAAGAGGCAGCAGCAGCAGCAGTCGTAGTAGTTGTTGTGGAAACATGGCATGCTGGTGAAAGTAGAAAGTGGAAAGTAGAAAGGGAGAGTGAGAGTCAGTATATAGTGATCGGTCGACGGATTTCGTGTAGTTAGTTATCTATTTACTTCCGTGTGTACCACTCCCTCCGCTCCTCGCCAACCAGCCATCCAGCCGCCAACTCCAAAACTGAGATTTGGTTTTTCCCCTTTTCTCTCTCTCTACATCTCTCTATCTCTTTCTCTCTTTCTATCTTGTTCTTGTTCTTGTTCTGTTATCATCATATTCTAGTTATATTTTAGTTATTTTGACATGGAAAATTTATATTAATACAGCTTGATTTCCATCTATTTTTATCCAATTCCTCTTGTTCCTCTCTACTGAAATAGTTTGAGGGAAAAGTCTACATTTATTACATTTTACTACTATATTACTATATATTTGCTATTATATTGCGATATCTTCCATCATCTTACTCCACCTTCTTCGGCTTCGGTTTCGGTTTCAGTTTCAATTCCAATTCCAATTCCAAGCGGATATTATATATTTTTTGTTAGTGCTCCGACTGACATTCGACATGTTCTACATTTATTGTTTTAGTTTCAATAAATGTTCATTTCCCACCTTATAAATTTACATCTATAATCTATCTATCTATCTATATATATATTCTATATTATTCTGTCTAATATTTCCCAGAGGGACATCAACAACAGCCAATGTTTATTATTTAAAATATAAATAACCAAGTAGAAGATTGGAAAATCATCAAGTATGATTTAACACATTGTGCATACTACGATATTATTATATTAATTACACGTTACACTACACGTAATACTACAACAACGAAATCAGAAATCAGTGACCACAGCAAGAACAAGAAGGACAAGAAGAGATAAACAACAACTTGGAAGGAAATGACAAAGAAGACAACATCTTTAATGGAAAATACTAATACTAATAATAATAGTAATAATAATAATGTAAACGGGTGCTTGGGCGTGACAAAGACCCATTCAAACTCCCTTGTTTGACAAACTCGAGTCAATTAACAAGTGTTTATCACTCATTTCCAATTTATTAGTGGTTCGTGTGTGCGTCTGTTCATTTGTTAGTTCCACTTATTATTTGTTTGTGCCAGCAGTGGGAGGGTTCAAAATTGTACAGTGAAAGTTGTAAAGTGGTTGGTTGTTGCTCAGTTGTTTTTAGTGGCCAAGCATTAATATACATGCATCTAAAATAATAATAGTAATAATAATAAAAAGTATACATACATTGTGATAATATATAAATAATAATAATAATAAATAATATGGCTGATCCATACTATCCGAGGGCGCCTCCAGGTAATTTCAAAAAATATACATTATACATCTAAATATTATATCATACAAACAAGTATATATAAATTTACAAATATCTAAGCTGAATGATATGATGCTCGTAAAACATGAAACAATAGTTTTTGGAGCTTGGATTACAAAGTAGAGGAAACAAGTCCATTTCTTCATAAGTAACTGATATTGCTTCTGTTCTCTGTTCTCTGGTATATAATAATATATTTCTCATCGTAATAATAGACAGGGAGTACATCATACATCATGGATCACATTTTACTTTGTACTTTGTACATTGTATATTGTATATATTTAGTCGTGTAATATTATATTTAGCTCCCAAGTGGAGGCACTTTAGGGAGTTGTGAATTGTACACATACATATGTACAATGTACAGCGTAGAAATGGTGTGAGTGTATTTGATAGCCTTGCATTATGTACAACTATTCGATAAAGCTCGGTGTGAGAAATAGGAGAATATGAGAATACGATTTAATTTCCTGAGCATAGAGACCCAGAGGAAGTAATCATAATATGTGTAAATAAACAATCAAGTAGTACAGATAGTAGACATCACATCATCATCATCAGCATCATTACATGTATGTGATTATTATGATGACTATTTTTGATTTGATTTCCTCTTGATGCGTCTAAACATGTATTTTTCAAATACTAAACTTTTAGGAGATTTGCTCTCTCTTCATTTAGTGAAAGTTTATATCAAAGTACATCTATGAAATTTATGTATGGGTGACAAACAGTAAAAAGTGTACAAAATAAAATGTACAAACTTTTAATTAAGGACCGTCAACATGGAACTCTAATAGAAAGAATACGTAAAACAACTTGAAATTCTTGCTGATATAAATGAACTTTGTGTTTTGGATGTACAATTTACATTCGCATACATACAAATTATAGATTAAACAGCATATATACAAATGTGTTCCACATTCAATATAGACATGTTGAATTCTGTTCAAGTATTTATTTTTAATTAAGGGAAAAACAAAGATGGATTTTAATGTTTTTTTCTACATGACACAAAGTTTTTATTAATTTTTAATAATGTTTATGCTTTATTTCTGTCTACCTGTTTGACTTTTTATACAGAGTTTGATCGACAAGTGCCCAATTATCCAAAATTGTACCGACCCGTCGTCGCCAATGACGACGGCCATCATCATCATCACCATGGTCCATTTGTACCGGTGCCTCTGTCTGACGTGATAACAGAACAACCTCAACAATATGGGTCCCAAATTTCGCAAGGTTTACCTGTTACTTTTGGATCTAGCCAAAGACAAATGCAACAGCAACAGCCACCTATGACGATGATGTCACCGACGACCATTGGCATTCCTTTACCCGGTCTAGAAGTTCTGGACCGAATCCCGTTCCTCAAAATACATGACTTGGGTACGTGTGTACACACCTATCAAAAGATGATAACATTTTCTTCAAAAACTACCTCTTTTTCATATATTATGTATATTGTACATCATTTACATACATAGTTTTACGTTCTATATTCGTATACACTAGATTACTAGATCCCTGCATGCATATCTATATGTACATATTAAAACTTTCTCTATGCTATCTTGATTTGTGTCTATCTACTTGATTCCAAGCTTTTCAAGTTCCGTTTCCACTACTACCTCCTGCCTTTTCCTCTCCTCTCCTCTCCTCTACTGTACTGTACTTTACTTCCATTCACCTTAGGGCTTCCTTTTGAATCTTCTAAACAAACTAAAGCTTGAAACTCTAGTAGAAGCTCTACTTTGACATTAGGATACATGCATATTTTATATACATGTATTATCATACATATTGCATGCATGTACATTGTACAATGTACATGGGACATTGTGCAATTCATATAGATTGTACATTGCACACTGTACACTGTACACTGTATATACATGTGTAAGATATCTTCTTCCATCTTTTTGGACTTTGCTAAATTTCTTACAAGTTATTTCGTCAGGACACATGTAGAATATACACTGTACAATGTACAATGTACCATGTACAAATTACAGTGTACATACATGAACACGGAAAAGTGAGAAACATTCTCGAAATTCGAAAATTCCGACATGTCTCTCCTAAACTTGACTTGACTTGAATCACTTTACCGTCATAGTTTTTATGCCGGAGCATAACAGGTAACAGGGAAATAGCATAGGATACAGCAATGGGCTGAATGGGCTGACCCACGCAACATAAACTATTCACAAATCCCAAGATAACCCACCAACCTGTACAATAGACAGGGCCAAAAAAGCAAAAGTACGAGAAATTCAAAGTCTTAGCCCGTCATATCGTTCCTTTTGGTCCTTAAAACAATCTCTTAAAATATCTTTCCATTTGGTTTAGGTTTAGAGGTCGCTCACCTGACCTAAAGTTAACACGGGCTTTAACATTGGCTTTCACCATCAAATCGGACATGATGCTGGTGGGGAGAATTGGGGAGGAGATAGAATTTTTCTTATTATGGGAATCAAGTCACCCTAGGCCACTAACAAAATGTGCCAAAGGAAAAAGTTCTAAAAAAATTCCTTCCCGGTTTTCTAGAGGGTCCGAAAACCCGGTTTTGTGCA
>JABASP010000448.1:0-53148 GCA_019776565.1 Sminthurinus signatus
AACCATAGTACATTTTTACTTGTTTTTCTCGAAAAAAAATTCTCTTCTCTTCTCTTTCGTTTTTCCATTTTAGGTAATTAATACAGTACAATTTTAATTGGTATCGGAAGTTTTTTAGAGTTGAGATGTGTGTACCAGAGTATTTTATTTGTACGACTTTGAAGTGAAGTTGAAAATGCAGAAATAACGTGCGTTTGATTACATTACGTATTACATATTACATGTATGCGGTAAAATAAATGTAGAATTGAGGGTTTGAGAATGCAAACCGTACGATGGAATGTAACTAGAGCATGCACGCTTCTATACGTGGATAAAATAAATACTCCGTACCTTCTTTAAATTTTCAAAGGTCCATTTAAAATCTAAAAGCTCCTGCTCTACTTTAAGTTTACATTTTCAAAGTCTAAAGTCTAAGGTTTAAAACAAACATAGAATATTATGTATTATGTAATACGGGACACGCATAAGACAAATATTTCTCCGTAACATATTTACATCACGTATGTTTGATTTGTGACCAATGTATCCGTATACTGTGAACACCGATGTGCAGAACTTCTTAAGACTCAAGACTCAGGCTCAAGGTACATGACAAGTAACCACTGTACAAAATGTTTAGTACAGGAAACAAACAGAGTATTCAAATATTTACAAGGATATTCAATATTCAAGTATCTTGTATTTTCTGTACTTTGCACATGCTTGATGCTTCATGTTTTCTCTCCTCTTTTTGAGACAAACTTGAGCTTCTGAGCAAAGAAAATATTGTAGAGACATGCGGTAGAGAAAATTTAAGCAAGTATTTAATATCATGATTTATTATTTAATATACAAAACAATAATAATAATAATAATAATATGACTAATCCTTTCCTAAAATTAAAAAATATTACCAACTATTTAAGAGATTCCACAGTAAATAAATTTCATGCATAATGTATATTTCAATTACTTTACTTGTGGCTTGTCACGGCGGAGCTGGAGGAATTTTCATCATCAACATTCCACCAGTTTCCACCACTTGTTTTACATTTACATTTCCATGTCAAGTTTCAATTTGTCGCTCCCTGACAAGACAAGGAAAGAAAAATTTGCATGTAAGCAGTTGTATAATATACATGAGGGAAAATAGCCAATATTCAATACTCAATAGTCAATACTTGTTTGATGTTTGCTGTTTCCTGGTGCCTATTTGCATGATAAAATTGAGCAAATATTCAATACAAGCCAAAGCACATTCACAAATTACACCATGTTTGGAAAATGTGATTGAAATGCGTACCTAATACATGCAAAATACAAAATACAAAATACAGACTGGAAACCAACGCACGGAACGTTTAAAACAAAACAAAAGTAGTTTGTAGTTTGTACTTTCTGGTTTGTTATTTACGTCGGACGTCGGACTCGGATTGTTTCTGACTGATTGACTGCCTATCAAACTCAACTAATAATAATAATGCATTCTTAATAAATAATAACATGGTGAATGGCAAATAGTGAATAGGGAATGGCAAATGATTGGTCCAACATTTTATTTCAAAGCAAGGGAAAATCATTATGTAGATATCGGAGATAGATATGAGTACATAATGTACACAGTGTACAATGTACATAATATAATATTATATTGAATAGTTACAGCTTACATCACACAGTATTATTATTATAGCACAATACAACACAATCAAATTCATGCATGTAGAATTTAGATTGTACCTTTGAAAAGCCAAAGCCCAAGCTAAAGGACGGACTCCAATTTGAATAAATCCTTAATGATCATGTACGGATATGTCAATTTGGATGCGTGTGTACTGTGTACTGTATACTGTATACTTACAGTTGTACCTTTTCATTCCTATACCGTGCTATAATATAATATATAATATGCTATAGTATGCCACATGTATTATTATTATTATTGTTATTATTACTATTATTATTATGATGTTCTTGTCCAGTCACGTGGAATACTAATATTAATAATAATAGTAATATAACTCTAACAACGAACAAGGAACAAGGAACAAGGAATACTTTACTATTTATTTATTGTACTCCACGGACCCTCAAATTTAGAGGTATGCAGTACACTCTGTACTCTGTACAGTGTACACTGTACAGGTATTTTCATTTTTAATGCACGCATGTTTATTTGTTCATGCATAGAAACTAGAAACTAGGAACTTGGAGACATGATGTTTATTTCTTGAATATGTATACTTATACTACATTATATATTATAGATGTAGATATATCGCAAACATTTTATTCTAATAGGACGAACGAAAAGATACTAGAGAAGAGAGCTCATGTTGTTTCCTCAAGAAATTGAATAGTACATACTCCGTTTGTAGTGTGTACTGCACATGATATTGAATTGAAAATTGGACAGTTTGATAGAAAAGAGTGGAGATAATATTATTATGTAGCAGAGAGTATTTTGTATTCAATAATGTGTGTAGTGTACAATGTACAATGTACAAGAGACACAAGAGGTACGAGGTACAAGAAATATTTATCTACATACTACATACTACAAATGTACATGTGTGTGTGTATTTGTGTGAGAATGTGTATTCTGGAAACTCCACGTCTCTCTCTCTCTCTCTTTCCTTCCTTCCTTTTTCCTTCATTCTTTTCTTCCCATGTGTTCAATCATTCATGTGAATTTACATTGTACGCAATTTCTTGTTCCAACTTCACATGAAAGTACTTTGTTGTTCATCATTTACCGGGTTTCTGAGTTGGAGTTGGAGTTGGAGTCGGATTCCGATTCCGATTCCGATTCTCACACAACCCAACAAAACGGAATGCAAAACAACGTAACATAACAGAACACACAGAACGGGAGTAAACAGTTAAGAGTCTACAATCTACAATCTACACACATCACATCACAATACTCAAAACATCACGTATTCACGGCTCCGTCTTATTTGCCTCATGTACAATGAACACTGTACGGTGTACGGTGTACGGTGTATGGTGTACGATGAAGGATGGAGTATGGAGGATGAAAGTGCTGGAGCATCTTCTTCTTTCTCGTTTTCTTGTAGAGGAAAAAGAGTGGAGTGCGTGCAAACAGGGGAAAATACTATGGATAATTTTGAATTCATGGGGAAAATAAATCAGTAAAAGGGTATTGTGCTTTTAGGATGAGATGGATATAAAAAAGAGAGGAAAGAACTTGTCTTTCTTATATTGTTTCAATTGTGGAGTAAACGGTACTGGATCTAGAGTCGAGAATCTAGAATCTTGAATCTTGAATCTAGAATCTAGAATCTAGAATTGAGGATGCTGGAACTTGTGTTGGATCTGGAACTGGATCTTGAACGTTGAATGTTGGAAGTTGGAAGTGTGAGCTGGAAAAAAGAGGAGAGAAACGGGAAACTGCAAATGAAATCACTCAAGTACTTTGTATTCACAACTGGCTTTCAAACCGATCGTTAGTGCACAACTTTTGATAGCAGAGAAAGGAAAGAAAAGGAAAAAGGGAAAGGGAAAAAGACAACAGAAAAAAAGAAGCATGTTGCATCCATCTACTTTCTTTTCCCTTCCTTTTCTTTCTCTTTTCGTTTTTCTTCTTACTCTTCTTCCTTTACCCTTTTACACAGTTACTTTTACTTTCTTTGAGGACGACCTTGTTTGTTTTTCCAGAAAAGCGGCACATAAAAGTCGATTAAGAGTCAAGGGGAAGGAGAGGAAGAGTTATCTAAATTGTTCCTCCATGACTCGTCTTTGTGCTTTGTGCTTCTGCCTCTGTGTGGGAGCCTGCACCTGCAATGACATTGACTAGTGAATGAATGCATGCATGCGTGTGTATGTGTGTGTTTGTGTGTGCTTGTTTGTGCATGAATGGTCCGTCTATTTCATGACTATTGATGTGTATCACTTTATTTATTCCCAATTCCAATTTCAAATGACATCTCAAGAACCTTGCAACGGCATTCCTCCCCATTACTTTTAAATAGAGACACTCCTTTCTCCACTCAACTGCAGTACGATATACAATTCAATGAAAAGAGGAAGGAAACTACGGATCAATATTGTACAATGTAACTATTTCAATGACAATCATGATGATTTTGATGATGATCTTGATGAGAAAAGCATTTATGGGAACAATATCAATTTTTACTTGTAAAATTGCCAACTGTTCTTTTTAAGGGGGGATGAAATGTAAAAATGTAAAACACAATGTTGAGCATTGAGGTTTAATAAAAGCAAAACATAAAAGAGCATGAACACAAGTTCAAGATATGAACATTTACTAATTAAACTCATGTGAGTCATTTTGATGATGTAGCTAAAATTAGTAAAACAAATTCTAAATTCAAAAACCGTAGCAATACCTTTTTACATTCAAATTCGTCTTCACGCAATCCTCATTACTCAGTTTTCAATTCCATGTCAGCCTTTTAATTTTTCTCTCATCAACTCATCCCTCCCTCATCTCTTGATCATTTTATTTAAATATCTACATTCTACATGCATGGTTTTTAGTTGGCGAAATGTACAAAGTATAAAGTCTTTATTTATTACACTAGTCGTTTCCTATGATAAAGTCCGAGTAAAAACTACCAAAGTCAGAATCAACACAACCCAGCAAATGCTGGACTGTAAAAAGTAAAAAGGTTTGAAAATAGGGAGAAAACACGGATTTATAAACAATGAGTGTTCACTGGCTACTGCTCACTGCTCTTCGCTCGTGCTCATTTCCATGTCCAAGTTCCAGTGAATCAGCCATCCATTCCCCATCATGATTCAACATTCAACGTTGTAGAGGCATTAAGCAAATTGGTGGAGAGTGGAAACAAACTAATGACTCACGGTGGACGACGAAGAACGAACGATGAAATAACTAACTGCCTTTTCCTGTTTCTCCGACTCAGATGAATACTCTTTATCCACATGTAACAAAGTTCATGTCCGACAGTTCCGAGAGTTCCGAGTTCCAGGTCCACTTGATTTAATCCTCTTTGGACATTGGGATTTGGAAATCTACATGTGTTTCCGGTTCCCTGTATCTGTATCTTTGTCTGGATTCTGTTTATTTGTATAAAGATGCTTATTGTACATGCACGGTTACCGGTTACTCATCATCCTCGTCTGTCCATCTCGTGTGTAGGTATATAAATCATCTTTGAAACACAGGACAAGGAAAATCCCAGTCGTTACTAGTTACTAATATAAGTTTCACGAATAGACCGACTTTTCCTCTTTCATCTCTCCATTTATTCATTATTCATACACAGTGCACAATACACGACGTCCGTGTAATATTTGTGTGATACATGTAAAATGTACATTCATTTTAAACAGGAGGTGCACACAATGAGTTAAATTTATCTACAAGTCACAAGTCAACTTATGTTTTGTTGTATAGATACCTACAACCTACAACAAAGATTTAGGTAAAGAACACACACATTGAAAATTGAACATTCAACTGAACAATACAAATACAGACATGTATTATATGTATCTTATTATACTTATGTATGACGTGATAAAAACCTGGTCATGGTTTCATCTAAATGTTGTAAGTTGTAAGTGGTAATCTTTTTATTAATAAACCAAAAACAACATTTGGACATGGCTATTATTTGGATCTATTATCAGAGTAATAAGAGAGTAGTTTACCCCACAACAACAGGAATAACAAGAGTATTAATAACAACCACAAGGAGGGGAAAGAGCAACACACCAACTAATGGCAAGTCATCTGGGTGTAAATTGTACATTGTAAATTGTGAGGAATGTCTGTAATTTATACCTACAGTTGCCGCCTTATGCCTTATTACATAATGTACACTGTACAGTGCACGAGAATGGGAACGGTGTAGGTTTATCCTCATACACGTCAGAATATGCATCTCCCTCCTCTAAAATTGGGAACTCAAGTCTCAAGACTCTAGTCTCAAGACTTGAACTTGACTGTACATATTTCATTTCATTTCATATTTCATCTCTCTCTCTCTCTCTCTCTCTCTCTCTCTCTGGTTGCTATATATGTGCGCACTGTACAATGTGAAGGGATAGTGCAGTAGATTGTTGTAATGTGGCAGCTAACAGCGCCTTCATTCATTCATACGTACATACAAAACATAAGGAAACATTTAATGATTCTTGCTTTTTCTTTTTTCTTCTTGTTGTTCTTTCTCTTACTCTTGCTCTTACTTTTGGTTCTTGAGCTCGGAATCAGTAATTTATTGAGGAGTGAACTTAAAGTGTTTTTTTCTGTCCAGAAAAGAAATGTTGAATGTGGTGCAATGTAGTACAATGTAATGTAATGTAAAATGTAGTGTAATGTAGGAAAGCGTATGGAGTATGAAAGTGTACAGTGTACTGCATGTGCTCTCTGTTATGTTATGCATGGTAAATGGTAATGGTAATGCATGGGAAGGAAAAACGTATTCAGGGATTATTTATGTTGAGGGCCAGTCGAGGAGGTAGTCCAAAACTAGCACTATTTCTCCACATGTTTTATATCCCCATTCAACTGACATGCACATACATACACACATACACATTGTACATTGTACATGTATTAAACAGTATACAGATACTTCTCCAGCCGCCGTCTTTTGCTCTTTCTCCGACTCTTCCTAGTTATTTCTGTTCCAGTTCCAGTTGCAGCCGAGCAAAAGGAAGAATAAAAGAGAAGAAGAGGAGAGAATATAATGGATGGATTGTACCATTATTATGGTAGCAAGGAGCAAGAAAAGAAGAGTCGAAGAAGAGCATTGTACATTGTAAGTATAACTGTGTACTGTGTACTGGAAATATCCATGAATGAATCAACTATAGTAGCATTAAAGTCTTGTGTACATCTACATTCTACACTCTACATTCTACATACTTTGTGCAGGAGCTCCTGCTGAATAGAAATAGAAATAGAAAGATGCCAGAAAAATACAAAAAGAGGTAAAGAAATGAAAGAAACTACGACAATACGATGTATTCTACATTCTACATTCTAGATTCTAGATTCTAGTTTGAACATTGTACATTGTGCATACAATATTGATGCTACTACAGAATGTAGAATGTATGCAAGGATGCATAAAAAATAAATATGAAAGAGCACACAAGGAGCGAGAAAAAGTATTTCCCTCTCACACATTTTCCACATTTTTACCTACTTTTTATTTCATTTTATTTCCCATTCTACGTAATATAGCTTTCATGTTGGTGTGTTGTAAAGGGAATGACATACCAAAAGTATTTTATCTTGTTTCAAGTCTCAGGTTTTCTGGCATTCCTTTTTTCTGGATTCCATATCCATATTTTTCCAAATTCTAAATGTATCTACAATTATGATGTTCCTGATATGATTTGCTTCTATTATTAAATTTTACAGTTTACTGTATTTTGAAAACTCATTGTGTAAAGTGACAGAGTCAGAGTCAGCTGTCAGTTGAATCCGACGGTCAACAAAGATAAACTTAATCTTCGTCATCTTCATTATTCACTTTGTCCCATAAAGATATTTCATAGAATTCCAGTTCTTTGAACCCTCTTTTTTCTATTCACTATTTGGTGCTCACGTGTCAGGGTGAGGTGTGAGGTAAATGAGTAAATGAGACATTTACCACACAAAAAAGATGATGTAAAATGAATCATGTATCAAGTACAAGAAGGAATTTTCAAAACATGTTCAATTCTTATTCTTCTTTATGAATATTTTTAACAGTAAAAATAACCGCACTTTACTTTGTCAAACTTTTACAAAATGAGTATATTTTCCTAGATAAATGCACGGTGATCCAGAGCAAGGAAACCCGAAAAGATAATAATAAAAGAATGCTCAACTTTTTGAAATTGGAGGAAAATTATAAGATGAGAAACATGAGAAGCTGTCTATTTATCCCGAGTCTACAGTTCAGAGCATAAAAATGAGGAATCAGAATCAGAATGAGGAAAAGTAAAATGCGTAATATGCACAGTATGAGGTCATCTATTCTGAATATAATAGAATAATAACTCTGAGAAACTTGGAAAAATAGAGAGAAAGAAAGGAAGATGAAAGAGGATGAAGAAATGAAAAAAATGAAGGGTCGAGGTTAAAGTATCTTAAATGATAAGTACATACAAAAGAATGAATAGAATAGAAAAGAAGACTCTTGGCCCTTTTCTTACTCAGTCTCGAGTCTCGAGTGCAGCTGAAGATAAAATGTGTGCCTTAACTTTTTTTGAGGTAGAGTATAGGACTTGGGACTGTCATTCCGCTTCGGCTTCGACTTTGGCTTCGACTTCATAACTTTATCCTGGAGAATCAAATTCAAAAGTCGAATTCAAATGTGTAATGTTGGGCTATAATACTATTATTACGATTGTTGTGTATGATCTCGTGAGTGGCCTTTAACTCTTTTCTCCACTTCTCCAGTTACTTGACTTGACTTTTCAAGTGACTTTATTATACTTTTTAAAATGTGCCTTGTGCATTGTAGATGTGTAGGGTTTCGATTCCCGTGGAAGAAAAATATTTTGAGTGAGCCTCTTTTTGTACCAGGGTAATTTCAAACAGACTCCCCGCTTGTCCATTTTTTAGTCAGAGATATATAAAAATCTGTGAGAGAGTTGTGTTGTACAGAAAGAGAGTAAGAGAGATACTGTAGTAATAATAAGAACAGCATCAAAGAGAGATACAAATGTCAATGTTGAAATTAATTTGTCATGGAATTCTTCTCACCTTGAGGTCAGGGTTCTTTTGTCGTTGTCCGTGGGGGAAGCAAAAAGAATGGGATTGCGTGTACACTGTACACACATTCTCTGAACATGCGTCTTACACTTAAAGTTGTACCCTTTCTCTGAACCTTACCGAAACGAGCCTCTCTCTTGTCTGTAGTCTGTAGTCCTCACTGTAGTTTAAAGGTTGAAGTGTTCTCTTTTTTATGTAGTAATGGCCCTTATTTAATATTTACATTTCAAAATTTTATTCATATCTTCTTTTATTTTTTTCTAGCGTAGTGTACCCTCAACAAGATGATAATCCTAATAATAAATTATCCTTGAAATTTTGGATTAGTCTCGTCGGTACAAGATTCAACAACTTGAAGAGGAAATTGAGTTGTACTTTAGTAATTTTTGAAAAATCCCCCCTTTTCTCTTTTCATTATTTCTTGTACGTGGATGATGAAGCTGATAATAGAACAAATAATATGCTAATTTATTTAACCCTGAAAAATCCTAGGTTGACTTTGAATTTGACTCTGGTTCTGGTTCTGGTTCTGCAATCTGATGAGCCTCATTTGCCTATGCCTTTGAATAAAACGATCCGATCTACAATCTTAAATCTAGAATCTAGAGTCTAGAGTCTAGAATTTAGAACAAGATTTACATAGAACCATAAGAAGAAGTGGAGAGAAATTGGATTGGCCAAGATTTAAGGGTTTTGTGGGATCTTTTTATGATTAAACTTGGACTTTTTTATGATCCATCTCATTTATTTCATCTCAGGAAATACAGAATAATATAATGAGACGGAAATGTAAAATCTTAATAAGATTTGATATCAAATTTTTTACTCGCTCTCTATATTATGCATTTCTGCCTCTTTTTCTGGCTCCCTTTGGTTCACCTCTAAAAATATTCTACATAAATAAATAGAAATTTTGACGGATCTCAAGACTCTGCCTTTTATTTTGATTTTCATTCCCACCTCCAACTCCAACTCCAGCCCTCTTTAACTATAAAATAATGTAAATATATTATATAAATACACAAGTACAAGATACAAGATAAACGTGTTAGTTTTATCTCCTCTTCCTTTGCTTCGGCATGAAATCTCTCTTCCCCGTTTAAATGATGGGCAGAAGGTTGGGAGAATTTATCCATTTTATCATGCAGTTAGCTTTGACTTTGTATTCGTTTTCGTATTTGTGTTTTCTATCCCAAGGCACTTGCAACTTGCAACTCCAACTGGAAGCTGGAGACTGGAAACTGGCAACTGGCATCTCCAAATCTTTTATACTTCCATCCGCTTTGTTTCTTTCTTTGTAGATTGTACATTGTACAATGTACATTGTACATGTTTTGTATCTCTCGAAATCCCACTCTTGTTCATCTTGATACGTGGACCCAGACAAAAGGGAGAAATGGAAGAAAGTCACAGTATTTACAATTTACAGTAGCAATACAGTCACACAGTCACATAGTCACCCCTTTTGTCCACGGTGGACTGAACCGGAAAGAAAATACATAGAACTTACTCAAAGTTCGAGGCTTGAGGCATATGCAGCACGTACTTTAAATTACATGTGCGTCGTAGGTCGTAGGAGCTTCTTTATTCTTTCTTCTTTATGCACCCTGCAACCTGAAAAGATGGAAAATGTGAGATGGGAGAGGCTTGTTTAATTTTATAAGAGCAACCGACTACAAAGTATACATAGAGACTGCAAAGCAGGGAGTTTTATTCTTCCTGTATGCACAAATATAATGACTGCATGAAGAATGAAGACGACATAAAGAGACATAGAAGTTACTGGTTAAACATGCTGGATGTTGGATGCTTTATCATGATTTTATAACCACTACCTATGTAGTAGTATTTGTACAAAGTTCCATTCTACAGCGCGGTTAGATATGTCACAAAACACAAAATACAAAACACACAGCACAAAGTCACACTGATTATGATTATGATTACATCTTTATTTTCATCCTCAACTCCACTCAATTCGATCCTTCCCTCTCTTTCAAGTCATCTGCGTGTAAAAGCATGCAAGTTTTGTATCTGGATTTCTATTCAGTTTCACAGCCGAGGGCAGAAAGGGGACCAAAGGAGAAGAAGGATTGAGTATTTGTGGCGTGCTGTGCTGTACATTTTACATTGAACACTTATTCATAAAATCACTCAGAGAGTTTAGAAGGAATGACCTTTGGAAATTTGTCTGTGGCTGTGTCTTTTAGTATTTTAGTATTGGCCTTGGGATTGACTTTACTCTGTGTGCTCTTAAGTCTAAACTCTAAACTCAATCTGCAATCTCCTGTTTTCGGCATGCACCAAATTTTAGAAACTTTTTAAAGTTTGGGCCCTTTTAAATCTACCGAGTAGATTTATCTTGTCAAGATTCAAAACTCAAGGCTCAAGGCTCAAGATTTAAAACTTGAGGAAGGGTTAAAACTTGCAGTTTTACAGGGCATCTACTAAAATTCAAATGGAACATACGAGCATAAAAGCAAACTACATTTCAAATTACATTTAGTTTTAGTTGACTTGTACTAGTAAAATTGTAATTGTAAATATAGGACAAAGTGAGCGGGTGAGAATACTAACTTGAGCTTTGTAAGAAATTTTTTACTCGAAAACACTGAAACTTTTTGCTTACATCAAAACTTTAAATAAGGACTAATGTGTTAATATTTTCAGTCTGTGCAATTAAATACTAGGAAAATACTTTTTTTTTAAAAAATAAAATAAAAAAAGAGTTGAAATTTCATGACACGAAATGAAATGAAACGAGTATCAAATGTCTATAATATTTACGCATGCATAAGTAAGTAAAAAAAACAAAGTTAAATAATAGAAAAATGAGAGAGAAAGTCATAAATTTGCATGTAGAAAAGGGTAGAAAGGAGAAAATCCGCTAAGCTGTTATTTTTCTCTCGCCGAATAATAATTTAAATGTCAAAATATAGGAATGTGTCACCGCCCTCCCTCTTCAAAATCTCGCTCTCTCTTTCTCTCTCCTATACTTTACACTATGCTTTATTTTACTTTTTACAGTATTATTATACTTTATTCTGTACTCTATACAAAATACATGCACCATGTACAATGTTCAACGTACAACGTACAAGTATTGCCATTTTTATTATTACTATTTTCCTCAACGAGAAAAATTATTGTGCAAGTCCATGAGAGTTGAAAGGAAAAGGAATAGCAAAACCAAAAGCAAAGAGAAACGGGGGAGAGAAAAAGGAGAAACGTGGAACTGGAAAGTACATGTAGCAGAAAAAAGATTGCTGTTCTACGATAATTCTTTTCCTTTCACGCACATTTATACTCAATGCTCCATGCTCAATGCACTGCACACTACAAAGTACACAGTACACACAAACAAACACATTGCTCATTACAGTCACGCATCTTGCGTAGCCTTTTCCATTTATACAGGTCACGCATTCCAACAACAAGAAACCCGAGCCAAAATCATACTCACAGCCAGAATCAGACTCAGAACCAGAATCCGAGTCAGAGTTAAAAGTTAAAAGCAGATTGGTCATTCATGTAAAGTACACATGATATGAAATCTCCCTTAGTAAAACTCTACACTCTACAGTCTACACTTTACAGTTAGCATAGCATGTGGTATGTGCGTCGCTGTGTTTTAGCTATGAATACGCAAGCATATAAAATATAAAATGTACATAGTATATTACACATACTGGGGAAAGTTTACATTTCCCTTTGAAAAAGATTGATCATTGTTCCCCGCCGGCCTTTTCTACATTGAATAAAATACTAAAATACCTACTCACCTATTTTGTGGTCATAATCAGTAAAAGAAATCTCCACTTTGAACATTTAGATTTAGATTTGGATTGAAACATTGTATTTGTATTTGTATTTGTATTTGAATTTGTATTTGTATTTGCATTTTATTCAGAAAAAAATCACAACAAGGCAAGTTGACAATGCAAATTCAAACTGAAAAGTTGAAAATTATCCCAAAGATCTTTTGCTGATTTTTCTACATGAAAATGTGATTAAAACTTGGACTTGGACTTGGCATTTGCAAATAGAAAAGATAAAAGCTCAAAAGAAAGAAATGAGAATGGTTCATTCATTCATTCATTCATTCATTTATTCCATTATCAAGAATCAAGAGCAAAGAGTAAAGAGAGAGTAACAAGTCAACTCTCAACTGTCTCGGTTTATTGTCACTTTGCCATTTTGTCTCGCTCTATAATCTCTGCCTATTGTGTTGTATATTGTACTCGGTAGATATTATAAATACTTTAACCTAAAGAAGTAGAAGAAGCAAAAGTAGAAGATGGGCCACAGTCTAAAGTTTGCAGGAAGTCTTTAGAGTAAACGCATTTTCCTTCGCTGAGTGAGCAGGGAAATTTGTCAGTGTCTTAAACAAAGTCTTACATCTTACGCATAAACGCATGTATTATCCTTGTATACACTGGATTACGTCTAAAATCTACAAACAAACAAGCCCAAACTTGTATATTGTATAATAAGAGTCTGGTTTAATCTACAACCTACACACTTTATAAATTTCATAGAATATGCGGCCTGCGTACTCTATGATAAAACATTCTGAAGGCTTCTGATTACTTAACATTTCTGTTTTCTGTAAACAGAAGCCAAACTCCCAACTCCCAACTTCTAAGCAAAGGCAAAACCATGAGCCAAGTTATGCAAAAAGGGAGGAAATGAGCAATGTTTATACTAAATGTTGTGTGTGCATACATTCTACATTCTACATTCTACATTATACACTGTACATTTTCACATTTTCACATGTGCCCATGGAACATGGAATATGGAATATCTGTTTTGGAATAATTGCCAACATTGGCATGAGTCTCGGCTGTCTCGACTTTCGGCTCTCGAATCTCAACTGCCTCAAGAATAATAATCAGGCAAATATGAGGATTGAGCAGCAAGCAGAAAGTGAGCACGCTCTCATTTTGTATTTTGTACATATGTACATTGTACATGTACAACATATTTGCCGAAGAAAGGACAAAGGCACAGCTTTTACGATAATTTCACAGTAGCCGTTCTTGTAATAATAATAATAATAATATTAATAATAATAATAATAGTTGGATGATGATTTAATGGATGAGAAAACAAGTTTAATTCCGCGTGCTGGAAAAGCTTATCCGGAAAATCAAACATATGAAGAAATATGCAAAATGTACATTTTACATTTCACAGTTTACAGTGTACAATATTGTCTAGTGTCTTTTGTCTTTTGTCATGTGTCTAGTCTCATCACAACAACTCTCCAATGCTTTAAAATGTGAACTATGCAAAGTTTGTATAATGTACAGAATTTTATATCCCTTGACGCAACTCACTTATCACGTCTCCTTCATGTCTAATATATCTCATTTTGTCAAACATGTCTCAAATCTCAAGACTCAAGACTCAAGTCTCTCATTTCAAGTGCGTAATATAATATATATTTTATATATAATGAAACATGAAATGCCATAGAATTGACATAGAATTTAAATCGGAAATGTGAACTTGAGGTTTCATCCTTGTCTATCAGCTATCAACTATCAACTATCAACTATCAACCATCAACAAAGCAAAGCATGTTCCCTTTTACTCTACACTCTGCATGTGTACAATCTGCATTCCTCGTTCACAAAACTAGACGGAAACAGAGATAGAGAGGCTATTGCGTAAAACATGTAGATTCGAAATTCTGGATTCTAGGTTCTAGATTCTAGAGAAATTCAATACAGAAGCCCCTTTTCTCTCATTCTATCTTTCTAGACTCTCTAGACAGAGAATTTCAATGACTTGATTGAGAACTTGAAGAATTTCCCGTCCCATCCCCGCGTCAGCGGATATTCATTTAGATTTGGAGCATTTCAAGAATTCTACTTCATTAACTAGACTAACAAGAGACACTTACACGGAGTTATTACACATATAAATCCAGGGAATCACTCACTACCAAAAAGCTTTATATAAGCTCTATACATTATGCACAATGTACATATTATGCTATTTTAATATTATATTTATGCATTAAACTTGCACATGAAGCTATAGCAAATAATAAATGTTCCTGGGAAACTCGGCATTATTAAACTCCCTTGAAATTATATTCGTATTGGTTATTATGTACATTGTACATGTATAGGAGTTTGATACAAATCATGTGCCTTAGCAACTGTGTAAAACGCGAGTAAATAGATATTCTCTCGACGCATTTTTATGCACGTACGCATGATTCAAATCACTTTACAATTGAAAGTTCAAAGAGCTTTGGCCCATGATTTAATAAATAAATAAATATAAATATGTACAGTGTACACTCTACACATGGATTTATAAACAATAAACAAGTTCAAGTTGTAAAACATGAAAGCTTTTCCTTTTCCTTTCAATCTTAACCCCAGTTACAATTGGAATAGCATTTATTTATGTGAAGACAAGTTTTATAATTATTTTTAATACCGCTGGTTCCTGTTCCCTGCTCTCTGTTCAACGTTCAATGTTCATCGGACGTTGCTTAGATTGGTGATTGCTCCTTGCTCCTTGCTCCTTGTTCATTGGCCATTCGTCATTGGTCATATTGTAATATATTATATCATAAAGATATGGTTCAAGATAAAGCCCATCAACAATAAATATAATGAACTGGAGGAACTGGAGAAAGCGGAGAAAGCCGAGAAAGCGGTACCTGGAGACCCGGAGAAAATAAAAAAAAAGTTGAAATGGGCATTTAATTTGCATCGGAGGAAAACCGTAAAGTTTCTACGAACAAGTACTGCTGACTGCTGACTTGTGCCTTGTGCCTTGTGACTTGTGATGGGACGGTTGAGGAGAAAAAATCAATGCCAATCAAATTTTATTACTCATACACATATGACCATAAGCATAAATAAATAAAAACACAAATATCTACAAATATAAAATATACAAACTGGACTGGACTTTGGTCAACCCGTTTGAAATTTTTATATGGTCACTGAACCAGCTGGCGTCTTGGGCGGGTCAATGACTACCTTTTCACCGCTCACCATTCACCATTCACCATTAACCTTAAATATACAGGGACAAAAATAAAACTGATATGTACACTGTACATTGTACATTGTACGTTGTAAAAGTATGAAGCATAAATTCCATTCTGGTGTATCTACAAATGTGTTTGTACTTGTACGCGGGAGACCAGAGGCAGAGGAAGAGAACCATCAAATATCAAACATGAGAAATGAAGAGAAAAATGACAAGTTATAGTGAGGACTGGAAATACTGGAAGTAGTGGAAGAAGTGGAAGGCGATTTCGATTTGATTAGATTAACTACATAAATATGTTTACTCTCATGATGGTCGTAAACCATCGCATAAAAATTAAAGGTAGAGCACATAAAAATTTTATACCGTGTTACAACTTACGACCGGGCCTAAATACTAAATACAACAACACAGTAACGAAGCTACACGCGCCAAAAAAAACTGGGCTCAAACAGCTTGACTTTCCGTGGTTTTTTTCCTTTCTCCTTTCCCCTTTCCCCTTTTTCAGCTAATACTTACAAATACAAATACAAACATGTACACTGTACAGGGACATAAATAATATCCTCTCAACTCTCAACTATTAACCATTAGTAATAAGTGTTGTACACATCAAACATCAAATGTCTAATGTCCAGAGTCAAAGAGTCAAAAGTCGTTAGCACAAAAGTACATGAAACTTAACTAACTAAGGCGTAAGTATGTAAACAAACATCAACATGAACAGTAACAGCAATAGCAATTCTACTCATTCCAAGAAACTGAATGGTTTCTTCTCCTTAAAGAAACTTGTATGTCGTACGCCGTAAATGAAAAAAGTATATGGCTTCTACGGCTTTATTTTCTTACTTTCTTATTTTCTCCGCTCATTCATGTCACTCGACAGAGAAATGTGTATCATTCCTCCTGGAAAATAGACTGTACAAAAGCACAAAACAAGTCAAATTGGATTAGGTACAATTAAATAACTAGGGAATTGTCAAGAGTCAATAGTCAATAGTCGATGCTTGACTCAATTACAGCAAAGAGTCTAGAGTCTAGACTACAAATATCTGCAAATTACCTGGAATTGGAATACAAACAAAAATACAAATACATATACAAGTACTAGAACAAATGTCACTTTTATCCCTCATGTTACTTTTGCTACTCTTGCAATTGCTGAAGCTGAAGCTGAAGCTGAAGCTGAGACTGGGAATTTTGTTGGCTTTGTTTCTTTTTGTACTTGTACTTTTATTTATTTTTGCTTTTGTTTTTGTACTTGTGTTTTTTTGCAGTGTTGAAAAGAAAAGTGGTTGAAAAGGGAAGAGGCCAAAAAATCTATAATGTGATCTACTAAAAGTTTTGGCAATTTGTTTCGAGTAGTTGCTTTTTCTGGATGTAGTTGCTGTTCTGGTTCTGGTTGTTTAGTTGATGGAATGGGCGATAAAATGGGTTATACTGAGCAATTGAGTATCATGTAGAATGTAGAATGTAGAATGTAGAGAGAGTTGGAGAGAACTAAAATACTCCTGAAATTGACTGTGATGAAATCTCGTTATGGATTGCCTTGGCTTGGCTTGTGTATTGTGTATTTTGTATTATGGACTCTGGACTGTCTAGTTTCTAGAGTGTACATTGTACATTTTACATACAGAGACTTTGTTTTGTTTTGGCATTCTATTGCCAACTCAATACTTAATACTCAATACTCAATACGGTATACGGTATGATTTCAGCAAAGATCAACAACAATCCAATATTATTACTGTATTGACATGGATATTGCCATTTCAATGGCTCTTCATGTATCTACGCTGTATGTTGTATGTTGATCTAGAATCTAGAATCCAGAATGTAAAATCTTTGGCAGTTTTATTCTTGAAACCCAAAAACAATCCTTTTATGACCAGGGATTTAGTTACATGTTTTGTGTACTTTCTTTTCTTTTTTTTTACTAAAACACTATATTCTGTATTTTAAACATATTCGTGTATTTTTTTGTGCGATGTAGTCATGGTTCATATCCAGTATCCAAAATACAAAACTGAGTAAAGAGTATCTATACAATCTACAATCTACAAATTGTGCAAATATGGATAAAATGGCCATCTAAATCCAGGGTTGTGACTAAAATTACTACAATTTTACAATTGTTTGATTGAGAATTGTTCAAAGAACTCAAGTCTGAAGGACACAAACTGTGCCAATTCCTTAACGCATCTTTTTTATTTAAATTATAACACAGCTAAACACAATTTTCTACAATGGAGCAAACGAGAGAAAGAAAACAAAGAAAGTTATGAAATCAAAAATCAAAAGTAATTGTGCTTTGATCATGCCCAAATTTTGTGCATAATAAATACTAAATACACAAACTACAAACTACAATCCAGAATTTTACCCCATACAGGGAAAATCGCATGGACGTATCTGTATCATGCACTTGCACTACATTCAAGCATTTGCACTGGTACCAATTTATGTATACATTTGTGGCATGGCAACAGAGGAGTTGTGTTGGACGTGAGTAAATTGTAAATTTGAAGAGTAGCGCAGAATCTACACTGTACACTGTACATTGTACATTGTACATGAGTCCGAGTATTGAGCTTTATATAGAATTTAATGATTCTTTCCCACAGAATAAACAATAAACATAAAGTGAGGCTGACCACTGGCTTAGCTCTTTTAATTTTAATATTATGGATTGAGCACTTGGAACTGAGGAAATTTCCAGCCTTATGAAATGTTTGGTCATGATCTATGTTCCTCTATATATATTATAAATGTTTTTTTTGGTTCCCTCCCCAAGTCGTGAGTTGTCGGAGTCCGAGTCGGAGTCGGAGCTCCACTGTAGTTTATTAAACAGTTTTAAGACCTTGTGCTTCCGTTTAATACCACATGTACAGTGTACACTGTACAGATATAGTTTGTAAGCATTAAACTTGCATGTACCAAGTACCAAGGAAAATGAATAAAATTCTTATTTTAAATAATTTTACTAACATGGCCAGAAATAGAAAGAGAAGGAGAAACAATAAAACTTACATCCAAGTTACAGCGCATTTTAGTTGAGTATTTTAGTAGGTACATTTCATTGGAATTTATAATGCTCCACTTGTTTACTGTTTACTGTTTACTGTTTAGTATTTAGTATTTAGTATTTAGTGTTTATGCAATGCAGAGATTTTAAAGCTTTATTCTTTATTCCGATTTAATGTAATACTGACTACTGTAAAATACCAGGAACCAGTATTTTGAGTCTAGAGTATACCAGAGTGCACTTTGAAATTTAAAATGTAAAGTTTATAGTTTACCAGTGGAATTTACAAGTTCGTCCGGTTCTACTATTCTAAATTCAAAGTATGTGTTTTAACTGCGCGCGCTTTTCTGTGAGTTTAAATTCAGATTCACATCTAGATCTAGATGTAGTCCATTAAAACAGTAGATCAAGAGGCTGAGAATTAATAATTTATGAAACTTTGGACGCAACAAATGACTAGTGGCCACTGAAATAATAAAGTCTGGATTCTAGAGTCTAAAGTCATCTATGACAAATTGCAAATGGCAAATGGCAATACTTAAAATTGTATACTAGAATTTAGAATCTGACTGGTTCACAGCCGCTGCAATGATAATAATTAATTAATTAGAATCCTTGCTGGAGAACAGAGAACAGAGAAAAGGGGACATGGAAGTGGAAAGTGGAAATAGATGGGCTTAAAATTGTACACATGATCTTTCTTCTAAAATATATATGAAATGCTCCAATTATCCATTAGACATTAACTAAAAAGTGAACAGTGGAAACAACTGGAACACTGGAAAGTGTTTACAATTCACACTGAATTTTCCTCGTAATATGAGTCATATGGACTACATAAATGTCATATCCGTCCCATTTTCCATTTTCTGTTTGCTATTTTCCATGAGGCATGAGGCATGTTCCACATTATCCGTATTATTACTGAATGAGAAATGAGAAATGGTTTTACTACCGACTACAGCTTTAGTATTAATAATAATGAGAATATGTTAATGTTAAGTCAGGTATGGCAGAGTCAAGCCAAAACCAAAGCCAAAGCCAAAGTCAAGGCAACTGTACTCATTTCAACTCAAATCACTTGCCTTGACTTTAGTTTAGTTTAGTTGAGCTTGGCGGTATAATAAAGGACGGCGGTAGGCTAAAGCTAAAGCAAGTTGGCGGTAGTTTCACTGATGAATGTGTTTAGCCCAAAAACTCAACTGTCTTCACAACCCGGTGTAAAATTGATTTGATTTCAGCTTAACTCGGCCCAACTCAGAATTCAGAATGAAACTTGTTCTCTTACACTTGATAAATTTAAATTTCTATGGCATATGGCCTGTGGAAAATATGGTGTATGGAATATGGAGAAACGCTGAATTCAGAGTCTACACATAGAATGTAGAATGTAGAATGTAGAATGAGCATGAAAACTGGGTTAGGAAGCAGAACTTTGTACTTTCATTAGCGTGAGCTACCACATTATTCCTACACATGAACTCCACTTCACAACTCACCACCGAGAACCGAGAACCGAGAATCGAGAAGACAACAAGTCTAAAGAGAAAGTCATATGTCATATGTATACACATAATATTAAACTACATGTTACATTAGTCGTTGGCACACCGTTCCCCAATTTACTATTACTATTCATTTCAGCAGTCTGGAAACTGGTTGTGGAAATTCAGAAAATTCAGAGCTGTGATCATCTTGATGATCATACAGTAATGACGTTGATGATGAAGCAGTCCAGAGTAAATCCAAATCCAAATCATCATCCTCAATCCTCAGTCTTCAAGTTTCAGGTTTTCAGGTTGTGTTGTGCAACTGGGAATTAAAATAAAGCGTACAGTATACAGTATTTTCCTCAGGGGCCTGCTCCTCATATTCTAAATCTGATGCTAAATCAAGATGTGAGCTTGAATTTGAATTTGAATTTGCATCTGCATATTTTTTGCCAACAATACTTGAGCTTTTCTGCTGAATATTTCACCCGTTTGCCAAAACATCAACTGTCTTTAATAATGCATTAACACAGAACACAGAAAATACAGAATGCAGAGCTTACTACATGCTGTAAAATGTACAATATGTAGAAATGATACTTGTGTGAAGGAAGTATAAATCATGAACATTTCAGTATTACATCAGGAATAATACTTTATTCTTTGAGATTCGCGATGGAGTTAATGGATATGGAAATGAACTGACTGACTAAACTGAATGAATCTAAATCTGAATATGAATATTCCTACACATGAATATTTTTCCTCATGGTGATGATGATGATGATAATTTGCAGACTACGTCATATTTAATGTTTCCTATTCCTCTGACCATGCAAATTTACAATGTACAATGTACAGTGTACAGTGTACAACTTTCAAAATTTTGTTATGGATTTCAATGTACAGCATTTAGTACAGCTGAAGTGAACTGAGTATGGATAAACCAGTACAAAATAAATTTCCGTTGTACGGTATTAAAATTTAATTCACTTTCATTTATTTCTCTTGCTTTTGCTGCAGTTGCATTAAAAACCAGTGTACAATGTACAATGTAAAATTTACGCTCTTTATCCTACAGCCCTTATGTAAACTTGAGAGTGGGAGGAAGTCAATCCAAAATCCGAACCCAAAATCCAAAATGTTGCAACCTTTTTGCCTCTTTCCCCGATTTTAACTCCTCTTGCCCGTGTACTGCAGTGTACTGTGTTCTATAGTAAAATGCGTGGTCTACCTGTTCAATGTAAACTGTATATTATGCACTTGCCTGGAGAAATACGAAATACAGATACAGATGTTCCTTAGCAAATAAACATGAAATGAGCAAGCATGTGGGATGTGGAACTTGTAACTTGTAGTGCCCCAAGCCTTTTTTGTACTCGACTGTATTAAGCCATTTTAATTTTACCTTTTGCGCCCTACTTTCTCCTTGCTAGTTTCACGTTTGTAGTTTGTAGTTTCTAGATTCTAGTTTTTAGATTCTAGGTGTAAGTGATGGATGCCATAATAAATATGAGACTGTATACTCCACACAGTATATCTTTGACTCCTGACTCTGTCTTTATAATATTACATGTTACAAATAGTATTACAATTTCTCAAAGTGAGAAGGTTTTTAAATAGAGTCCAAAGTGGATTCAAATACTTCAAACATGGAGCATTTTGTATAGAAAATAGAGAAGAGAGAAAAGTACGCAGGTGCTTTGAAATTTGAAATTGTTGAAACTGTTGAAACTGTTGAAATTGGAGTAGAAAGTTGGAGTTTCAAGAAATTATAGTATAGGAGTTCCGTTCTTGGTTTTCTACCCTCTACTTACGACGCTTTACTTTTTGCTCCACACTCAACACTCAATACTCCCTCACTTTCTCCTTTCTCTTTTCCCTTCTAGTTTCGCGCAGTAAAAAGATTCGTGTTATTTTAATACATATACAAAAAGGTATGTCATACGGTAAGAATATGTATAAAATATGTATATTTTCTTCTATAGTGAGTAAAACTTAAAACTTACACGTTGGTTGTTGTAGTTGGTCGTTTCGCCATATCATTACTTTCTAGTTTTATTCAAATTAACCCGTTACCCAGTTTCCACTTTCTACTAAAGTAGAAATTCCCAGGTTTGCTGCTCTGACTTTGAACTGAGCAAAGTGACTAATGTGGAAGATGTGGAGGAGGGAAAAAGAGAATTAGAATTCCAACTTTAACTAGAACTAGAAAACTAGAAGAAGATCTAGAAGAAGAGGAGGATGAAAGTACGAGTGAGGAAGAAGGGAAGAAGGGAATTATGTTACTCCTTCCTCTGCCTAATTGGTTTATGATGTTCGCCATATGATGCACGTTGATTGTGGATTGTGGATTGTGGATCGTAGATCCTTGATCGTTGATATGGAGATGATAAACGAGAGGAGAAAGATGTTTCCTTCATCTTCACCTCTCCTCCCTCTTCCTCTTCTACATAATCTAAATTCTAGCTTCTGGATTTCTAGAAAGTCTAGATTCTAGAGTCTAGAGTCTAGAGAAATCTAGGTTTTCACAGCTACAGCTACAGCCACGCTTAGTTTGGTTTGGTTTGGTTAAGTTTGTCTACAGAGTGTCAGTGTGGTCTGTTCATGCATTCATATTCATGGTGAAGATGATAGCTAGCTGCACCGTGGACTTGTAATGTATAATGACTCAAGTGCAATCATAGCCGTAGTCATAGTCATAGTCATCATCATCTTAAAGTTGGAAGAAGAATCTTGAGTTAGCCGAGATCCACACTCCACACTCCGCAGAGTCCCACGAGACCCGAGTTATTAGGCAGATGTGCGTGTTAAAACTGTAGGTTGTAGCTATATAACTCTACATTTTACATACGAATATCTTATACTTCTGATCTATGAAAAGTGGAAGCTCACGTTTACTTTTGTCCTCAGTCAGTTTGTAGACTGTAGATTGTAGATCTGTCTGCTGTACAGTTGAAACTTATACTTAAAAATACAAGATGCAAAAGTTGAAGAGTCTCACAAACCAAGCCAATTTTGTCTTGAGTTTGGAGCTTTGAGTTGTTTGAAAGAAATGGAGAGAGAAGGAAAAGTTGCAAAATCGTGGGTGGATCATCATTTTTGAGCCATGTCTGTACATCGTGCATTGTACAATGTACATTGTCCATGTAACGTCAGGTTATGTCAAATTAGTGTACAATACTCTCCCATTTTCTGATTGACGAATGACGACTGACGACTGACTACTCGCTACAACTAGGAACTTGACTCGTTCTGACTTGGCTGGATATGACATGAACTTGAGCTTGAATTTTAAATATTGACGCCAGCTGCCAGCTGTACAACGCACGATGCACGACGCATAATGTCTTTCAAACTTTTCCCTTTTCAATCTCCGTATCTCACAGATTCCAAATTCCAAATCCCAAATTTCTTTCGTCAGTTTCATGACTGATTGTTTATTGACGGCTGTTTGTATCTGAAGCCGTCTCCACTTGATTTATTAGTGCATTCAACTTTAAATAAGCACTGATTGCTGGTTGTTTGTATAAATTTACTAATGTTGTACCCTATGCTCTGAGCTCTTATGTTTTTTGTCCCCATGTTTCAATGTTCCCATACACCACGAATCATTAGTTTTACAGTTGGCACTGTTTATTGTTTAGAGTTTAGAGTTTAGAGATTCAAATGAAATGAACAAGTGTTTAGATTTTAGATTTTAGTAGACAGCAAAAAACACATTCACATTAAGAGCCCTGCACATTTATAAATACAGTACAGTAAGCGGATAAATTTGACTTGAATTAAAGTACATCCATTATCATATTACAGTATACAGTATACAGTGTACAGTGTACAGTGTACAGTGTACAGTGTAATCGTTGTTTTGTGAATTAGAACCAAAATTCGTCTTCCTATTCTCTCTCTATCTGTCTGTGTTTCTGTCTGTGTCTCGGTCTATGTGTCAGCGAACACCCGACAGAGCAGAGTCATGTATGAGATTCGTTTAGAAAATTAATACATGTACACTTTGCTAATGGAGGAGCATATTACATTATATTCCTCCTGTCTTCTGTACAATCTACACTGTATCAAGTACAAAGTATATAGTATATATGAGTTAGAGGTTAGCTTTTGGAAATTGGAATTTGGAAGGTTGGAAAGAGCATCAGAGAGTAGAATGACAGATAGGCAATGGAGCAGCAAGAGTAAGAGCAACAGCAGAAGAGTGGAAGAGCAGAGGAGCAGAGGAGCAATAGTAGCTCAAATTAAAAGGAAAGAAACAGAAACAGGGAAGGAACGTGATAGACAGAGAGAGAGAGAGACAGAGACTGAGCAGACATGAGGAGCAGGAGCTTCTTTCATTTTGTACTTTGGAGGTAGTGAAAAATCTCCTCTTAATATGACTGCTGACAGGCGTGCATAATTTAATATGCTTCACAGGTAATATCCACCTACCATTGACTAAGGACTACATTAGTGAGTAGACTCTGGATTCTGGATTCTAGACCAAGGCGCATCACTTACTCCTTTCTGTATTCTGTATTCTGTATTCTGTATTGTACTGATGCTGATACTGACACTGGGTTTTGGGTTTTGGAATTTGGAATTTTATGCACAGCAGGAGACAATTTCTATCCACTGAACATTCTACTGTACTTTGTGTCTTGTACTTTGTATTATATTATATATTATATTCTGTTGTGTCTGTTTCTGTTTCTGTATCTTCCTCCTTTTCTTGTTCTTTTTCTATTTATATCTATTACGTTACATTCATTAACTATTCCGTTTTTATACAGTATACAGTACACAAATTTCTTTCATTACTTACGTTTTACCTGTATAAATTCTACACAGAGACAGACAGATCCTCATCAGTATCATCATCATGATGAATAATATTATTCTAATGTTTCGGTATGTGCACAAAGAAGAAAAGAGTCAAAGTAGAATTATAACTAGAATTAGAATCAGAGCAAATGTTATTTGGCTTTGACTTTCTTTATATAATTCTTATATAATATACAAGATAGAAAAAAATAAAAAATCGATACAGTTTTGACCTGACTTTGTGAAAACTCATGCCGACGTGCAGAAAAAAAACACATTTATAATACAGAGAAACGAGAAAAAAAATCATATGTATGAAAATGGAACTACTAAATTACATGTGTAATAATATTTCATGCATATTATATATTATTATTATTATTATTACTATTATGGTATGAAGTACAGTATGCAATATGCATTTGTTAAATATGCCTGAAAAAAAAGAAAATCTCATGCCCAGGAAGCTAGAAAGGTTCCAGACTCCAGGTCCCAGATTCCAGATTCCAGATTCCAGAGCCTTGAGAAACATTAGTCTTAAGACATTAATATTCATCACTGGGGTAATGTAATGTACTTTGTGTTGTGTGTTGTACAAAGTACATACTACACTTTGTATTTTTCAATCTACCTGCCAGCTGTCTACAGTCCACAAATATGAGACTACAAAAGGCCAGATCTATACAAAGTACACAAAACACATTGTAAAAGCTGTGTAAAAAATACAGTAGAGCTCCAAAATATAAAAAATGTATGAATATTTATGCAAGTTGTAGACAGCCAAGAGCCAAGAGTAAAGAATCAAGTGCGAAAAAAGAAACAGTAAACAGGTTCAGACTCTCCTGGACTTTGCAGCAGTACAGTCTAATCTTATAAGAACAATAAAAAATTGAAAAGAAAAGCTAGTATATTGTATATACAGATGGTACAGTGGCTTTAGTCTTTAGCAACAAAATGAAATGAAAAAGACGATGAAGTACAAACATACGTGTGATGCATAATATATTTATATTTTTTCATACAATAAAATCTGTATATACTCTAAACTGAGCCCTACAACTTATAAATAGCTCCTAGATAATCACAATAATGAAAAAATATGCATATCTTAATTTTTATAGGAGGGAAAGTTGATAAAGTTCAATTTAATTAAGGCAGCCGGCTATGAATTTAATGAAAATAAATCTAGATAATAAGTAAATAAATACACTGAGTACACTGGCAGTTCTTTGCAAAGTACCAGTACCATACAATTAAAAAAATAATCCGTTTATCATATCGCATATCCTCTCATTTTGTTTCTTTTCTTTTTTTCACATGCAGATTTTTTTAAAGCTAGGGCTAGTAAAAAAAAACTACAGTGGATCTTCCGGTCACAACGCGATGCATGAAAAAGCTACATTCATTTTACTTATTTTGGAGTATTTTTGCAATTATTGTGCATTTTAGTAAAATGTGCAAAATGTCCGTTATTTTTTACGACATTCACAATGAACTTTTTTTAAACACACGAATTTCCGAATTACTCTGAATTACTGAATTACGGAATTACGGAATTTTGAATTTGAATAATTTTTATGCATAATTGTTTAAACTATAGCAGAAGAATAAAGAGATTAAAAACTAAGTTTATATTATTATTATTAAGCTTTATTTCTCAATATAAAAACTTTGCATGCTCCTACCGTATTTTGCTTAATGATCCATGTACAATATTTATGTAGGCTGTAGTGTAATTCGATATTTCAGAGTCCTCTACTCAAGTTTAAAGTCATCTAACTGGATTTATTTTTTCTACCTTCTCGGTCCGTTAATGTGTAGCACGTAGCACGCGAGAATGTAATTTTCACACTTTGTAGACACACATGTTATGTGTAATGTGTAATGTGGAGTATGTAGAATGTAGAATGTAGTATTTCGTTGTGTCGCTTAGTTTACTCACAACAAATGAAGGAGTTGAAAATATAAAGAAAGCATTATGTTTTTTTACTAAGACGTATTACTTTTACTTGTATAAACCAGGGAGTAAAACATGTATTTTATAGACATGGAAAATGGAGTAATGCTGATGGGAAAAATTATAATAATTCAAAGGTTTTCTCCAGTGACGGATTGGTGATTGGGAATTTGCAAGGTTTTTGTACCTCCCATTTCCATATATATTTTAGCATTGATAAATGATCAGTATCAGTAAAAGTATTACTAGGTTTTAGTGATGGATAATTTTACAAAATTTCAAGTAAAACCGGAAGGAGGTAAAAAAATAAAAAGGTTTCTGAATGGGTGGTTTCACTATCTGCGTCTGTGTCTGTATCTGTATCAATATTACCCACGTCTTTTGACGTTGACGTAATACATCATGAGTTATTGAAAGCCATTATTTTATCTACAAGTTTATAATCTCTATGTAAATATTTACTAAAGGAAACCCAAAACTCTAGACTCCAGACTCCAGACTCAAAATTCAACCTCCCAGGCCTTTGAAAAAAGTTTAAAACCTGTATTATACATTATACACTAGACGAAATTCGCATTCTCAAAACTATACCCATAAATTGAAAGTAGAAACTGTAACAGAAAACGCACCTACTTATTTATGCAGGTGTATGAATTTTCAATGAAACCCAGTACCCAGTACAATACATTACAGCCTAACACAACAAGGGCCGCCTACCTTTCCTCCTTTTTCTTTTCCTTTTTCTCCACTACTTTTACTTTTTTATACTTTAAATTTAGAGTAAAGAATCTAAGGTTACTCAAACATCACAGTAAAAAATCCCTTCTCTCTTTCTCTTACCCCATTTTCCTCAAGTTCCATTCCTCTACTTTTTTTAAATATTTGCCATTGCCATTTGCCGTTTCCCGTTCTCTCGTCATATACTTTCTTAATTCTGTGGCACATAGTACATGTTTTCACATAGCGAAGTACGCATAGTATTTTTCTGCATCTATAAACTATAAAATACCTGAAATCATACAATATACAGTATACAGCCTACATGGATATAAAGTGTAGAATGTAGAGTGTAGAGCAAAGTAAGTTTCAATTCACTTAAGCGGCTCCCCTCACTACTTTTTCCATTTCCCACTGAAAGTGAAAGTGAAACCATGCACCTTGTACAGTGTGCAGAGCACAGTATGAGATAAAAGAAAGAGAAACTGAAGACTGGAGACTAGAAAATACAGAGCAGGGGTACGCGGAAGAAAGAAGAAAGGAGCTTAAAGTTAAAAAAACACATATCAAAACATATTTAATGTATGCAGGCATGAGAGAGTAATATAAAATGTGAGAATTTGAATACGAATTTGAATTTGAATGTAAATGCACATGAACATGAACATGGAAATTCCAATTGGAATACCTACATTTGAATACATACAATACAATAGTAGACAGTAGACAATACACACGGAGTGTAGAAAATATGACGAGTTGAATGTGGAATAATATAAGAAACCAAGGTTCGTGCGTGAATCTTGAATCTTGAATTGTGAATAAAGGAAGAAAGAAAGGGAAAGGAAAACGAAAAGAAAGAAGGAAAATATACATCAGGATAATAAAGTTTCCACTAGGCACTAGACACAAGACACAAGACACTAGGCTACTGGGTAAGAAGAACTCAGCTCAGTTCAGCTCAACCCAGCTCAGCTCAAAAACTCTGGCAGCCCTTCCTTCTGAATAAGAGAAAGAGAGACAAAAAGTAAGCTGTATAAAAAATACAAAGAAAGCAATGGGTTGGCTGCTTTCTTTCTCTCTCTTTTACTTATATTGGCCTTAAGAAGGGAAAAACTGGTATTATATTGTGTATTTTATGTTGTTTTTCTTTACTAAAAATGCGGAGACGGAGACGGAGACTCCAAACTCCAACCACACTCAAAAACTACACCAAACTATGTAAACCAAGCCAAGCTAAACTAAAACTAGAACTAGAACTAGAGTCAAAACTCGAACTGGAACTGGAACTGTAACAACAATAGTCATATAAACACAAAGACAGAATATGTAAATGGATTGTGAAGGAAACAGAACCAGCCAAAAATAGACAGAGAAAGAAATAAAACTAGAGAAAAAAAGACAGTGAGGGAAAGTTGGAATAATAATGAGAACCAACGAACCAAGCACAAGAAGAAGAAGAAGAAGAAAAAGAAGCTAGAAGAATCTTTCTGCATTCTGCATATGTACACATTACACATATTTTGGATTGTATTCTGTAGATAAATCTACTAGTTTTTTTTTTCTCATGTGTAAAAAATAAGGGGAAGGTGTATTTGTACACAAATGTGCATATTGTGTATACTTGTTTACACAAAACACGATTTCACTGTGCATTTCATCTCATCATCCCATACTGCACATTACACACTACACATTACTCACTACACATTACACACCAACAAGCAAACAAATCCGGGGGAAAAATTGTAAACTCAAGGCATGTCATTGGATACCCTGTTCAATGTTCAGAATTCATGTGTTCCATCTTTTATGCTGTAAAATCTACACTGTACTTTGTATTTGAATTTTGAATCTGTATGGTGTACGATGTATGATGGAAGAGATGTGAATTTCGTATACACTGTAAAATTAAAACATAAACATAAATATGGTATCATATTTAAAAAATATGGCGCGTAAAAATGGGTAAGGGATTCAAGCTGGAAAGCAGACTAGCTAAAGTTTGGAGCTTGGAATTTGGAGTTTGTAGTTTGGGGTCGGCAGTGACTACTGAATACCGAATACCCAAACTAAAACTGAAACTGGGGTTGGGTGTCATTGGACATTTTTCCGCGTATGTTCCCAGGATTTAGAGATTTACCCACATGTGAAGACTTTTCATGCCTTTTCAACTTCCTCTGTACATGAAGAATGAAGAATGAGGAATGAGGAAAATGGAAGGAATATATATCAACCCTAAACAAAAATCCCATATCTAGAATCTAGAATCTAGAGCCTAAAATCTATCTGCTTGTTGATATTCGCAATATTGGCAGTACATGGATCTGTTTTTCATTTTCATAATATACGCCAATGCCAATCCCAATGCGTATCTAGTATCCACATGTAGAATCTAGATTTACTTTGAGATTTTTCTGGTGCTTGATGCTTCATGTACATTTAATATTTGCATGTATTTTACATTTAAGTTAGATGAATGTACTTTTGGAATATCTATAATCTATTGTATACAGCGAGTAGCAAGTCACATCAAGAGAGCAAGAGTCACATCGACAACGAGATCTGGATCTAGATCTACATAAGTAGATCTGGAGTCGTGAGGATTCCGTGGCAGGAGAAAGTAAAAGGAGAAAGTGAGCGCTGTGTTGTGTTGTGTCCTGTTTTGTTGTGCTGTCTGTATTCAATATCTTGTGTCTGTATCCGCATCCGCATCCGTATCCGTATTTCAATTCGATAGTACATGGAAAGAGTACGGGGAAACCTTATCCCTTCTCCTAGACTTTAGTTTAGTTCCTCCAGTCGAGTCTTTTAAACATGGATGGATATTATGAAAGCTTAAGAGTTCATATTACATTTTACTGCGAATTGAAGAGTTGAAGAGGCGCTATTACATAAACATGCAGCTAGATTTTAGATTCTAGAATCTAGATATGTTTTCAGATGACATGATACACTACAGGGAAATACAGTACTTTATGTATGATATATGAGATTTTCTTTAGCTGTCCATTCATTCCTATACAGAATACAGAATACAGACTACAGGTTTATGCATAATGTATAGAAATGTACATTCAACATTCAAGTTTCCTCTTACTGCACGCATCTATCCAACATCCAACATCCAACATGTAATAGTAAGTAGGCTTATTGCAGTATCTAGATTCTAGATTCTCCATTCTCCAGTCTACATTCTACATTCCTCATCTCATTCCCTCGTGGATGGAGGGATGGATTTTTTTATGCAAACAACTGAGCGGTTGTTGACGTTTGTACTTTGGTGACTTTCCTTCTCCTTCTCCATCCTCCATCCTGAATACTCCACATTGATAAAGACATAGACCTGACTGTGTGTCCTATGTCGTGTGTTGTATGTTATATGATACCATGTGTCATTCCCTTAGTACAGCGTACAACTCCCTGTTAGACAGCAACAACAAAAGTAAACCCAAAGCTCGGAGCTCAAGCCAAACCAAGCCAAACCGAGAATCGAGGCTCTAGAATCTAGAAACTAGAAACTACACAGTTGAGACAGTCAACAGTCAACAGTGAAGGAATATCAAATATAAATACGGTGACTTCATCCAAGAGGATTTGGATTTTGGTTTGGCTTTGGATTTTGCTCGTCTACTCTCTCCTCCTATAGCAAGTTTCTAGTACAGCAAGTCTCCAGCCTCGAGTCTCGAGTATCAAGTATCCAGAGTATCCAGCGTATCGAGGCTAAGGCAAGGACTTATCCTGAGACGGAGAAAGATAGAAAGATAGATAGATATCTCTAAATATTTTCATTTACGTTTCGCAAAATGTAAATACTTGTGCAGATGACTACACAAGACATTGGCATTGGCAATGGCTTTGGCTTTGGCTTTTGCTTTGCAATCCCGTTGCATAACATACAGAATACAGAATCCAGAATCCAGACAAACTAGTAACATTAATTCTGTGCAAGGCCACGCTATTTCCAAGTTCCAGTTAGTGACGGTCAACATTCAACATTCTACATTCAACATGCATTTACAGTACAACAGCAGGAACATCCACAATCCAAATCCTAATAGAAAATGATTCTCTTGAGATATTCTCTGTGAGACTGGAGATTGTGGTCTCTATCTCTTTTTCTGTACACTGTACATTGTACATGGGATTCTTTAATTATTTCTCATCATATTTAATCCCAAAGTCCAACATAATTTTCGACGAGGAAAATAACAATAGAGAACCAAGTCGATGTCATGTTCCTTGTCATTGACAGTGTCATTGTCGTTTTCATTTTCATTTTCATTTTCGGTTTCATTGTCCTTGGCATTGCCATAACGACAACGACAACGAAAACGATAACGATTCCTATTATCTTTATCATTATCATTTATTGTTATTTTGACCCTAGTTTTAATGAAGAAACCACAGTAGATGAACCAGATAGAGCAGATAGAACGAGGACAAAGCCATAGGGAGAATCTATACAATTATACATTGTACACATGCTGTAGATATATGCATTTACTTGTCATGTTTATCCTTAAAAAATGCTGACTCCGCTTCCTCATTTCCCATTTGCAATCAAAGTACAGGATTAAAAAAGAAGATGGTTTGAGTTTGTGTTTGTGTACAATGTGCATTTTTTGATTTTTACGCATGGAAAAACAAGGAAAATGCAGGAATAATCTATTTTTTAAACGAAAGTGGGGAACCTTATTTAAAATTTAAATAATTATAAATATATACTTAAAGATGTATGTTCAACTTGTGTATATTAGTTTTCTGATTCAGAGTAAAATTTGTAAACATTGTCATTGTTGTGTACGTGTAAACTATAGTTTACAATTTCTCCTTATATACAATATTTGCATTTTTTACAGTGCATAATTCTCAGTGGAATTTTGAAAATTTTGACAATTTTATGTACAAACAGTATGTACAGATAAAAATTCTAGTGTCTGGCTTGTGGAGGAAATTTGAGAGAGAAAACATAAATGGAAGAATGAAGAGTTTCAGTTTTAGTTTTAGTTTTATTCCTGGTGATAAAAAAATAAAACACTGTGCTTTTCTCACAGGAGCACATGACGTGAACAAAAACATGGCGAAAAATTTGTATGTAGATGAAACAAAGGGCGAATGGAGAGACTTTATTCTGTATATTGTATACTGTACACTGTACAAAATACAGAGTTCGCAACAAAACTTTTCTTGACATTTTTTTTGGTTGTCGTCATGTAACTTTTATTACATTTTTTCCTCTCTTTTCAAAACTCAAACATTGAAAAAGGAGGCCAAAACTTAAAACCGAGAGACAGCGAAAGCGACAGACATCTAAAATCTAGAATCCAGAATCTAGAAACTAGAGTTGGGTTAATGCTGCTTTACCATACTTTCTTTCTTTCTTTCTTTCTCCACTACTTTACACTTTTGTGCAATGTTTGTTGTTTTGTTTTGTTTTGTGTACTTTGGACTTTTTTGAGATTTATAATTTGGAACGGAGGCCATTCTCCATTCTCCATTCTCCATGCTCCATCCACAATCCATTCATATAAAAAGTAGTAAAGTATCTTGTGAAATCTATAAACTGAGCTAAGTTTTTACATACATCTTGTGTATTGTGCAGCATTCAGGAGTAAGAACATAACATCTAAGTATGAAAATGCATATTTTCCCCTTGAAATGTTAATACCCGTCGACTAACTTAAGCCTCAAGTGTTAAGCACATAAGCTGTTCCACCCATAAAATACAAAATATAATATGCACCGAGCACACTTCATTTATTCCCTTTGTCCAAAGCTGTCTAATACAATAACACACAAACACAAGAACACACACTTTTGTGTTAAAAGTTGAAATACAATAATATGATAAATGCACGAATGTGCACTCACCATTCGAATTCGTTTGAATGTACCAACAGAGTAGAATCAGAAAATTAAAAGTAAAACTTTTTTCAGGCTCAGGGATTGTAAATTTCAAACAATAGTGGAATCGAAAGAATGAGAGGAAATCAGTTTTGGTTCTCATTTTCTATTGTATTTTCATTTTATTCTTTCCTTATGATCAGAAAGGTGGAAGTAAGAAGAAAACTGAACGAAATGAATAGATATGGCAGCGGCAATATTTTCTATACATTCTAGAGAAAATCTTGTACCTTTGTATTTGATCTGTACTGTTTTTTGTACATATGCGTTCACTTGTTTCAACAGATCGCACATTGTACATTGTGTAAAATAAAGCTAAGAGTTTCATTCAATTCCCTCGTCCGTCCAACATAATGGTAAAAGTTTTACACCAAAGAGGAAAGAGGAATTGTAGAGGAATACATATCCTTTTTCTTCTTCTTTCACACACTTTCAAACTCACATTCAAAATTCTAAATGTGTTTTGTTCTTCTGTCGTCTATATTCTAGATTCCAGATTCTAGTAAATTCGACATATGTAATATCTATGCTACATTTAAACAGTAGTAAGAGCAAGTAAGTACAGAAGTTTCCACACTTTCTTCTTTTATACGCACTTTATACATTTATATTGAGTACTTGTACTTTTACTTATGTCGAAACTTTGCCATCTACAACGTCCAATGTACAAGGTACAGACAACGTGTGTCTTTGTACTCTCTATTTTTTGCACACATGCAACATGTTGGTTAAATACTTTTAAATTTTGAATATAATGTTTAATCCCCCATTTCTGTAGTATTTGTAGTTTACTGCTACAGCTAAAGCTACTCTTATTTTAAAGCAACAGTTATATCGATATCGATTGATAATATTGTACTAGAATCACTTTACAGTGAAAAAAAAGAAAAGTCTAGATTTTCTTTAGATCAACATTGTGAATCAGCCATTGGAATCTTAGTGTCTTTTGCAAAAAAGTATTTCTTCTCTTATCTCGAATATAAAATCTAGAATAAGTAAAAATTGCATATACTATTTGATTCTTGATTCTTTATATTTTGAAAATTGTATCAAAATTGAATAGAGTAACAGTTGTTCCTTTACAAAAGAAAGATGCAGATTAGAATACAGAATATAGAATACAGAGGGTAGAGGGTAGAGTGTAGGTAAACTTTCATTGTCCTGGGCTTGGACGTCTCCTATTTAAATCAAGATGTTTATCTCTCCTTTTCTTGGGAGTTGACTTCTTGACTTTCTTTACTTTCCAGTCCCAAAGCTGTAGCTGAAGCTGAAACTGGAACTCGTCTTTTGATCTGGATTTAGATTTTGGAGTTTGGAGTTTGGAGTTTTTGCAATTCTTCTGGAAAGCGATAATAAAGGGCTTCTCTAGTTTTCAGCTAGTAAAACTGAAACTGAAACTGGAACTGGAACTGAAATAAGGAAAAACTAGTCCAGTTCATTTTAGTCTAGGCCAGAACCAGAGCTCATTTATCCTGTGTTGTAAACTACGTTAAGTTCAACTCGAGGGATTCCAGTCCAATATGTACAATGTACAATTTAGTAAAGATACATGTACTGTGTAATATGTTTGTAATGTATGCATATAATATTCTGTAATTTGATTTTTATAGTATTCGCATTCAGTACTCTAGTGTCACTGATATAAAAACAGACGCCCTCCGTTGCCGTAGTCTTCTTCTTCTTCTTCTTCTACTTCTCTGTAGATATCTTTTATACTTTATACTTTTTACTATTCTTCCTTGAATTAGAACAGAGAAAGAAGAAATAATCCACATGCACAAAATGTGAACATATGGCTCTTCACAGTTCTAGTTCTAGTGTCTTTCTATTCCTTTACTGATAAGTTCAAGTTCCACTTTCATTTCTTTCTTTCTTTCTTTCTTTCTTTCTTGCAGATTCGTTGACTTGAAAGTTGAAAGTATTAACTAGTCTGCCTCTTTTCTCCTCTAACAGTGTCTAATATCTGCTGTATGCGTACATGTAAGCCTGAATGTGTAACTACTAGAAACACTTTGTACAGTGTACATTTCTAAGCTGGAAATTCAAAATATACAGAGTACAAGAGAAGAGAAGGAGAAGAAAGGAAAACAGACTTTGTTAAAAAGGTCGAGTTAAAAAGGATTGTATCTTTTTTCCCTGTCTCTCCTTTTTTCTTTTCCACTTTTACTTTTCTTCATAGTTGTTCTATCTCTGTCTATCTATCTTTCTATCTTTCTATCTATCTATCTCGTGTATTGTATTCCCCGGTCTACATCTTCTTGTTCTTATTTACAGTTTTGAGTATTCTTCTTCGTCTTCTTGTAATTCTTATCACCATGCTTCTATCATGGAGATGGAATAAATTTTGAAGCTAGAGATAGAACTGGAACTACAACTGGAACTAAAACTGAAAAAGTCAAAGAGATTAGACTGGGGACACAAGAGAGACAGAGAGAGGAAATCTTTCTCTCATTCTGTGACACAAGTTGTTTTCCTTCTCCATTCTCCATCCTATGGCTTGTCTGTTGGAATTCTTGTTGGGAACATTAATCGAAGTTAAACGGAAGGAGGGAACTGTTTCTTCATTCCAGTGTACTCGACTACTCGTTGAGTAGTAAGTAGTAAGTAGTGAGTAGTAGTAGTAGTAGTAAAAGTCCTGGGATGAGAAAAAGAAGGAAGAGGAAGAGGACGACTATTACACACCATAATAGTCCGAATCATGTAGCAGTCAGGGAAATACAAATAATGGGCACTCTGGAAATCTCCAAAATATGTACCATCTACAGTGTACATTCATTTCGTGGACCCTAAATAAAATCAAGTACAAGAAGAACAAGGAACAGGGACAGATAGGAAGACACAGGGGCTCTGAGGATGAGGATGAGGATGAGTATTCAACATTGAGCACTGAGCATTGAACATGCAACATGCCAGTTTCCTCTCCACTGTGGAGTCTCTGGTAGATGAGAGCATCCAAGCATACAGTCCTACGGCAGTCATCATCGTCTATTTCGAGCCCCTCCATCCATGCTTAATTGAGAAAATAATGTGAAATGACCCGAGACTATGAGACCCCCATTTTATTAAATACTTCTCTCCTTCCGCCCTTCCTCCATTTTACATTTTACTTCTTATATCTCCTCTACATCTTTACTCGCACATTTCTATCCATCTATCTATCTATGCTTGCATATATTATGAGATACATTTGCATGTAGAATCAGATATCTCAAATGAAAATCTCGCTTACAAATCTCATCCTTTGTCTATATCCATATCTAGAATCTAGATATAGATATAGATAAATGTGTACAACTAGAATTGGTATTATACAATAACAAATAAATATACCAACAAAATTACAAGTTGTGCAAGATTATACATGTAAAATTCATGAGATTATTCTCTCGTCATCACCATATCCGAATCAAAATTTGTTCAGTTTTAACCGTACACTATATACTTATAGTTGTACTTATACTTGTAGTAGTTCCATAAATTCTAAAACCTAACTAAATTATATCTATATCTTCTGGTATCTAATATCTAATATTGAAAATTTAATCACCAGTTTCTCTCATTCAACTTTCACTTGGTGGTCGCGGATTATTTATAGTCACATTTAGTTGAACATTGAACATTGAAAAATATAAGCAAGGAGAGGGGAAACGGAATAAGAGATATTAGAGGAGATCCATCATATCATATCATGTACTTGTATGTAATAATCCAAGTACAGAAAACAATTATATACATGACACATCGGCCTGGCCGTAGTTTACAACAGAGAGAGAGAGAGGGAAAAGAAAAGAGGATGGAGAAAACAATAATAATTCCTGTGAGGAAATTTATGAATTTTCAACGGAATGGATTGCTACCGGGAAAAATATGATGAAGAATACAAATACGCTTCTACGTAACATGTAAAATCCACATCATTTATCCGAAACGGAGGATGAGCTTCATCGACAGGAACGGACCACAGTCAGCAAAAGTCCTCAGTCAGTCAGTTAGAAAGAAAGGAGGAAGGAAGGAGGGGGATCAGAATATCTGTATGTGCAGTGTATAAGCTAGAGAAGAGAAGAAATCGAGAGACAGAAGGGCAAAAATTAATGGACGGAGAAAATTTTCACTGCTCTGAGGACAGAAAGAAAGAAAGACGGAGAATTATTATATAGATTTACGATCACATTTTATTTCATATTTTATGATCACTTCCCCGTTGTTGATGAAGTGCAAGCTGTTTAAATAATTCGATCCATTGTCGACATGAAATGAAATAAAAGGAAATCATGACGAGAATCCTCAATATTGAAGCTGATAGCTTTTACTTGGATTTCACTTGGATTCAAAACAAGAGCATTTATCTTTATCTTCTCGTTTTACCCACAAATTTCAAATAATTTTAGTATTCTCAGCATGTAAAACTTTAAAAAAAATAATTAAACTTTTGAATTTTATGCAGCCACTTTTCCCGTGTGATTCACCTTCATTTTAAAATTATTGACAAACTTTCTACATTTCTACATTTTCAAACCCAATATTAAAATTCTTACTTTCCATACATACAGGGGGGAATTTGTTCAATAAATTCCATTCTCAGTTTGAATATTAAATATTGAGTATTGAGTATGACCAACATTTTGTTTTATTTGATGCATGCTCAGCTTAAAATTTGAGATTAAAGTTGAGGAGGCTGGTTTTTCATTCCTAGTGCCTCCAATCTTCAGTTTCAGTTTCAGGCAGAACTTCTGAAATGATTTTCATGTTGGCAGATTGCGATTGGTTTAGAATTCAGAATTCCGAATTCAAAAGAGGTGCTTTGATGCATCCTGACTCTTGTCTGTTGATGTTGACTCTTGACCGATAGAATAGGAATGCAAACCACAATCCACAAACCATTCCATCTCTAAAGCAAACCCAACCAGAACTAACAATAATTGTCTTATTTCCCCACGTACGATCTGGCCTGCTCTGGTTTTAGGTTAGTTTGTGTAGAAATGTAAAATTTTGAAATGTATATCAACTTCTTGAATTTTAATTCAATATCGGACGGATTTTGAATCTTAACTTCCTAATGTTGAGTTTTGAGCCTTGAAAGATGAAGAGAAGAGACTTCAAGTCTTTTGTCTGCACATCATCTTGTGCTTTGTCTATTTGTCTGGTTGTCTGCTTGTTTGAATGTTGAAATACTCGAACGTCTTAGCGGTTCTTAGTGTTTGTGCTTTTGGGTGAGGATAATGCTCAAAACTGAAAACTAACTCGTAGTTCATGCTCATATTTGTCATACTTGTCCGTGTCGGGATCCACTGTACGTTTCCTTTCCTCGCGTCCAACTTGTCCTGGGTTCCTTTGTCTTTTACTCGAGGCTTTGTCATTTTCATTGTCATAGTCATTTTGGTTGTCTTTGGCTTTGGCCTTGTCCCTGTCATCACTGAAACCATTGTTTCTCTACTCTACTCATCTATATAAGAATCTATACACAATATGCTACATGTTATAGGTTATAGGTATAGTAAAAGTCATAATCTTAATCAGATGTCTTTTACGGCATCATACTCATACTCAATGTACGAGCACAGCATGTTTTCCTCTGCTCTGCTGATGCAGGATTCAGGATTCAGGATTTGGGAATCAGGAGTCATATGCGGCCATGTTCTAGACTAGTTCTAGAAGGGCAGAAGAAGAGGAAAGTGTTTGGCTTTGGCTTTGGCTTGGCTTTCCATCTGCTACATCCTCCGTTCTACGTTCTACATCCACAACATGACTCTTTGGAGCCAAAACCAGAGGAGAAATAAGACTTTGACTGTCGCTTCCCGAATTGTGACTTTGGACTTTGGACTTCCGATTTAGATTTCCATTTCAACTAAACTAACCAACGACCAGAGCTGGAACTGAAACTGGAACGTACAAAGAAAGCTGGAGCATCTAAAAGACGAGAAGATGGGAGCATCTAAGATCTTTGGACTTTCTCTACAACGTGCAGCGTGCTTCCAGCTTCCAGCTTACAGCCTGCTCTGTGTTTCTCCAGTCTCCAGCCATAATGTATAAACGGACGTGGATGTTGGGTTGGCCGTCATACTGGTTTTTCTGTTTTTTTGCAAGAGCACATGCTTGTGTGTACAATGTACAATGTGCCATGTACAATGTGGAATGTACAATGTACAGGGAACAATGTAGTTTTCCTCGGTCGTCGATTCCCAATTCCCAATACTCCATACTCCATGCTCCATTCTACACTCTCCACTCTACATTCAAATAGCCAAAGTATAAATTACATAGGATGGAGATGGAGATGGAGAAACACGCAGTATTTTTTCCATCTACTTCTTTTTTCTTGGTAGCGGTAGTGCCCTTTCTTTTTCCTTTTCTTCTGGTTCGTCTTGTTCTTCTTGTTCTTTTTGTTCTGCTACTTCCGTTCTTCTATTATTTTGCTCGCACTCTCCAATGTTCAATCTCCAACGTACTTTTACTCTTGCTTTCTCCACATGTTCTACTTCTACTTCTTCTTTATACTGTACATTGTACTTTTGCCTCTGAGTAGAAGAGTGGAAGAGTAGAAGGAAGAAGGAAGAGTTATGTGAATCGATAGGCCTTAAAATTCTCCGGATTGCCAATATAGTTCTCGTAAAAGTCAACATGAAGGAATTGTCATAAGGTTGGTGTATGGTACGGCGGATGTTGGATGTTGTGTGCTGAATGGAATATGGTGAATGGCGTATAGAGTATGGTGTTTAGAACAAGAAACGTGGGGCATTGGATGGATTGTTTCTCGGTGGTCTTTTTTTTGCTGTATTTGCAAGTCCTCAGTATCCAACGTCCATATTTTTCACCATTAAACATGCCCTCACTCATTCTTTCTCTCCTCTTCAGCATTCCACATGACTTTTAAAGCTTTTTCTTCTTCCTATTCTTTACTGTGTAGGTTCGAGGTTCTAGAAAGAAGAAAGTAGAATGCAGAATGTAAAATCTAGAGTCTAGAACCTAGAGTTTAGAGTTTAGAGTGTAGACAAACGGTCCACTGGAGTTTTGTAAATAGGAAAAGAGGAATACATACTCGTTCATTTCCATTTAATTCCATTCCATTTTCATTTTTCTCCAGTTTCCAACTCTCCGAGTCCGGAGAGTATCGCACATGTTTTTCTTTTCCCTTTTCATCTCCATCTCCATTTCCATGAGATACATTCACATTCACATTTTACATTTTACGGCCGCCTCACATTTGTTTTGTTTTTCCGGGAAAGAAAAAGAAGGGAAGATAAAAAAAAGTATGTAAAAGCTTATGCCTAAAAAACATGGAGATTTTTTTTATTGGGGACAAAAATAAAAATCCTGTTTATACGATAGTTTATAGTAAATCAGGAATATTATTGGACATTATGCATATGGAATCACGAGTTTATGTGAGGAGGAAAACAGGAGAAGAGGAAAGAAACGACTGTTGTAAAAAATTTTATGCAGAGTGCTCACTCTTCACTATTTACATCTCTCCTTTTCTCCTTTTCTTCTTTTCAATTGATATGGATGTTCATGTAGATTTTTTTGTCCCTTTTTGAACTTTCAACATTCAGCATATTCAAAACATTACAGGAAAAAGTTATTGTGACACTCATCTTTTTATTTTTTATTAACTCTGGATCTTTTTGACTCTTGACTTTTGATTCTGGATTGTTGATTCTTAGTACTTTGTTTTGAGATTTGAGCTTTGAATTTTTTAATAAAAGAACAGCATTTTAAACACATTTTTTAGCCAACTTTAACGTATTTGTTGTGCATAAAAATTTAATTATTATTACAAATTATGAATCAAATATCCGGTTGCTCTTCAATAATAAATAAAGAAGAGAAAAAGGTTTATTTTCTATAATTTGTTCATGAATACTGAAAATGCCGAAAAAGTCGGCGGGAGCTTTCACATAAGGTACAAAAACAAGAAAAATGCAATTCCTATTATATTTTATATTTTACGCCGGACTTTTCTTTTCCTAGGAGAGAAAAAATGAGGAATCTGAATCTTACACTCGGAAAAGAGCAAACGAGAAAAGGAGAGAACGAGAGAATGGCCATGCATACATATTACACATCTAACATCTCCAATCTACGATCCATGCGACACTTTTAGTGTGAGGGAACACAAGCTACAAGCTAGAAGCTAGTGCGTGTATGTCATGTGTAATGTAGAATGTGTAGAATGCGTAGTGCAGACTATAGGCTGCTTGGCTGGTTGGCTTGTTGGAAGTTGGAAGTGGAGGAAACGGGTAGGGAAACTTGGTGACAAATGAGGATGGGAAGGTTAAACCCCTTGAATTTTATGGAGAAGCAGCTCATAAATTAGAGCGAACAAGTGCAACGTGAAATTAAAGACTTGAGCAATTCTTCTCCTTCTTCTTTTCTTCTTCTCCTCCTTTTCCTTTTTCTTTCCTTCTCTGTGTCTTTTCCTCTGTGACATTTTCTTCCCTTTTGCCTTTTCTTATTCATAGCTTTCTTGTGTAGACTTTAGTCTTTAGTATACGCACAAAGTACAACGCACAAAATAGTATAGTAAAAGCATTCATTCCATTCTGCTCCACGCTGTTCTCTTCTCTTCTCTTGTGCACTGTAGATTGGAGATTGGAGATTGTAGAGTGTAGCCTATTCACAATGTCAGTTGCGTGTGAGCAGTTTATGACGTGATTAAATCTTATCAGTATTTGTGTACTGATAATCCTTGTAGATTCCACGTCTTTTTTTGTTTTCACCACCACGTCTTTCGTCAGGCCACTCCACTGTAATGCTCTGTGTACTGTGTACTGTGCGATGTGCAGGTTGACTCCTTTACTATTAAAGATTGGATATTGGATATGCTGTTTTTCTTACAAGTGTAAAACATACAGAAATCCACATTTTGTTTGTGATGAAATAATAATAATGATAATTTTTAGGAGATGAATCTGAAATTCAAACTAATTGTAAATGAAAAATGAAGAATGGATTTAACTGTATTGAAAGAGGATCTATTGAATGTGCGTCATTCATTATTATTAGTCATTATGAAATCTCATTACGTCTTCAAATTCTCATCGACATTATGACAAATGCAAAAGTAAAAGGTAGAAACGTAGAAATGTAGAAATGTAGAAAAAGTATTGTAACTAATTTGTAGTTTGTGTATTGTGTATTCCGTAATAATTCATAATGAATGGAATGGATTTTTTCCCTTCTCAATAACTTTTAATGTCATGAAAAGCCATATTTTTCCCGTTCTGAACAAAAACAGAACAGTTATAACTACCCTCATTAATTAAAAATATTGTGGGAAAATGAGGTGTTGAAATGAGAGGATTGTGCCTATCCAATTTCCAATTCCCAATGTCTTTTGTCTTTTGTATTTTGTCTTTGCTGCTGTTTTTACACAAAACACAAAACCACGAGAAAAATACAATATAGATAAATAATACAAATACAAAATACAGCTTTGCTATGAGCAGGAAGAAGAAGATGTTGAGTTTTTTACCCTTTTAACTGGTGAATTCTGGTTATTTTCCTACTTTTATTTATGGCTTCATGGTAGAAATTTCTTCCTTTTGTTCTGTATTCTGTATTCTGTGCAATGTGCAAAGTGCACAGAAATGCATTTGAAATCTATCCAGTGGAGATAAATTTATAAATTGTCTCTATACTCTATACTCTCTTCCTATAAATTACAAAAGCACTGACTTCTGACTTTGGCTTCTGGCTTCACATCCAAGTTCCATTTCAACCTCTCCTTTTAGTTATACTTTTAGTTTTACTTTTAGTTTTGGCTCTGATTTTACTACAATACTTGAAACAAGATGAAGGAACCCTGTACAATGTACAATGTACAAACTCTATGTAAAATCATGTTAAAACAAAAGTACATAATATAGCTATAGGATTTAAGTTATATGTTTGTATTTTGTAGAGTCATGAAGGCGAAAAATTAACACTTGAGAAATAATAGAGTTGAAATGAAAGGAGCTTCTGAGTCCTTGGCTTTAAAAAGAAATCCCCCGTTTCAACTTGACTTTTCAAAGTGGATTGTGGATTGTAGATGCAGCAGAATGCAAGAGAGCGCAAGAAACAAAGAGAGAATAGAAAATAGAAGTACAACTTTTCTACTGCATTTGCAAAACTTATTGTACAATATACAGTGTACAGTGTACAGCTATACTATAAAATAATATTAATATTAATACATGTATAAATTCCTGGTATCTTGTGCAGTTCGTTGTATGAAGAGTGAAGTATGAACTATGAATGAACTATGAGAGCTAAAATGTTTGAGCAAAAATTAGTGGAATTTCAACGCCGTGTACAAAAATGCGTAGGTGTTATTAATGCAGTAGAAAAGCATTAAGTAAATGGAAAATAGATAGAAAGATTCATCGTGTCTGTCTGTTCTGTGTTTGGTGTTGTGTGCGAGGAAATGTGTCGAATTTTGCTTTATAATATACACTATAACAAGCTGCAGTTTATGTTTAAAAGGTGAAGAGATGAAACTGGAGCTCATTAACTTGTCTAATATAGCGTGTAGGATGTAGGACTCTTTTTATTCCTCTTTTTTATTTCCTGTTTCATTCTTCCCTTTCCTGACTCGTGAAACTGATCTCCAGTCTCCAGTCTACAGTCTACAGTCTACAGTCTGTATTCTGAAGTCATGAGGTCGTGAGAAGAATATGGGGCATGGAAAATGTTTTAAATTCCTAACGGTCCAACTCCGACTCTATGTTATGCCTTTATATTTTGTATGTGTAATGTGTATGGTGTATGGTGTTGATGAACCGGAATTCAAATATTTCATGTATCAAGTATCATGTATATAACCCGTTCTTATTTCCTTCTCTTGCCCGTCAAAATCCATTCATTACATAAATACATAAATACATAAATACATAAATACAAGTACAGTAACTGAGTAAAAATGCTTTATTAGTTCAAACTTTTCAACTATATGAACCTTGGATTGGATATTAGCTATAGGCTGTATAGTGTATAGGCTTTTGTATAATTTAGATACAATACATATCGTAATATAGATAGAGAATCATAGGCAAACATAGGCAAACTCATAAAACACCAAACTTTTTAACAACCTCAACTTCTTTTCTCGCCTCAGACTTCAGACTTTTTTAGCTATGTGCACACATATGTAAAGAAAGAGGGAAAAAGTAGGAGCAGATATAAACTGGAGTAAATGAATGACTGACTTGTTCGAGTGAGTGACTGTGCGAGCATTTAATTACTCTCTTTTTCATATCTACAATGTACAAAGTACAGTGTACAAAGTACAAACTATTTACTGTCAACCCGTTTCCTCCATCCGTTCCTCTGTACTCGTATTTCTACTTTGTACTTTGTACCCCTTTTACTTTTTACTTTTTACGTTTGTCCAACTCCCCTGTGAAATGTCTGACTTGTGAGACTGTTAAGACTGAGGGCAGAGGGAGGTGCGTGCATACAAAGTACAAATAAGATGTATCTAAAAAGTAATGTATCTACATTATCTACATACGTGTGATTACCAGCTTTTCTCAGTTTGGCCTTTCTACATGTCAACGCTCTACTATTATGCGTAAGCATTTAGTATTTACTATTTACTATTTACGCAGGCAAGTTGAACTTTATACACTTTACACAGTTTTACTGCTTTACATCCTACGCCGTACACTTTACAGTTTATAGTGCGTCAGCATCTGCTACTATACTTCTGGAAGGACATGCATGAGTGTAATCTTAATTTGAATACTGGAGACTGAAATTACAATACGTTTTCCAATGGGATTCCAAAAAATAAACACAACTGAAAGAGGCTGAAAGAGTAAAAGAGTGACAAGTAAAAAGTCCAAATGAGCACACACATTTAACCTAAAGTCACTGTTAATTAACCTACATATTACACGAGATACTAAATACTAGATATTTGATCATCAGTCGCATTCGTGTGGAAAATTAAAAGTTGTAAGTAAAACCAAAATAAAAATAATACTAATGAGTAAAGTTTTTATAAACAAGGAAACGGAAACGGGTGCGGAAAATGAGGAGGACATTTGTGACAAGACACAAATTAGTGAGAGGAAGAAGAAGAAAAATAAGAAGTAAAAATGATGATTAAGATGTTGATGGTACACTTTATAAAGTCAGCGGTTTTAGTTTATCAAGTAAATGGATAAAGTATAAAGTATAAAAAGTTTAAAGTGCGTGTGTATTTTATGACTTTCCGTCACTTAGCAGCTCATGTTGATGTTGATGTTGGTGTTTAGTTTATTCCTCGTACTTTGTGACTCTTCACTCAATGTCAAATCTTGACTTGACTTGTGATATGAGATATGAGATGAGAGTAAAACTGTAGATTGTATTTTGTATATTGTAAATTGTACATTGTACATGTTATATTATGAGTTCGTGGGAAAAGAGAAAAAGTTAAATACTTGACAAATGTAATAATGAAACTTGATGCTGTTTTTTTCTTTGGTCGTCTCCCTTCTCCCTCTCTTTTAGTTTCTGTGTGTCTGTCATATGGTTGTTGAGTGTTGCAGGGACAATGATTATTACTCCACAACATGTATAAGAAGAATGGAGAGGCTCTAATGAATTTTCCCTGGTGCCATCTCCAGCTCTAGCTTTTTCAAACTTTTCTAGTGTAATTTATGTAATGTGTATGTATGCACCTCCTCATCTGCATCTATAATTTAAAGCTATAATAGCTATAACAGAGCGTAGGAAGACTTGTACGTGCATATAAGCACTTATTTAATTTCCTCATAATTACCCCGTACTCTAAACTCCATCTTCCACAATCCAGAATCTAGAATCCAGAATACAGAATTTAGACGTAAGGTCAAATTAGCGCGTATTCCGTGAGGATGACAAGTCCACAAGTTTTTCAAAGTTTTTCTCAACGCACCTGAAAATTTGATGGTTAATTATGGTTGGTTCAGCTAGTGCAGAAAGTAGAAAGTAAAAGTAGAAAACTTCTATTATGCGCTTCTCGGAATTCAAATCCAAATCCAAGTCTAAGTCTAAGCAGCGTCTACTTTATGTGTATCTATTTAATTGCATACGGCATACAGCATACAACATACAGCATTTTTTCTGTGAATTCTTCCATCTCCACCATTTTCCGAGAATTTTACAAGTGAAAGAAAACTGTGCATAGTCTACAAAGTCTACAAAGTCTGTGCATTTTTTCTAGGAAGAAAACTACCAAAACCTGTGATACAAATGAAGAAAATATGGTCCTCTTTACTCTTTACATTTTACATTTTAGTTTTGACTTTTGCTCAGCTTTGCGACTTTGAGCCTTGATTTGGTTTTGTCTTTGATCAAATTAAGTAATTGCTGATAAGTCCCTTTTTAATTGAGATGCGGGCGGCGGGTGGCGGGTGGCGGCAAATCATGACAGAAAGAAAGAGCCAAAGACAAGGATGCCTAAATTAAAGGAACATGGATGATTTTTTTTGCCATGTCATGAAATTCAAGTTGTAATTGAAATTAAAATTTTGCCTAAAGTATTTAACAACTTGACACATGCAAAAAAATGAGCTTTTCCTTGCAAGAAATTAAAGGCACTATTTGTTATTTGTACACTTTTTATTTTTGATACAAACCAAACCACAAAAATACGTAGATGTAGAATCTGCGCATGCTTCAATTTTGCAAAAAATCACACAGGTAGAAAAAGTATATGCTTTTGTTTTTTTGCAAAATTCCTTCTTTGCTCATCTTTCATTTCAACTGGATACTGGAAACTTGAAGCTTGAAGCTCGAGTGCTACCTGGAACTATTTTGTATCTGTGTATGTATCTGTATTTGAACCGTGGAACAATTTGAAGATGAGAAATGAAACCAAATACCAATAACAATATCCAGAGTAAAGATATGATACAAAATGATAGTAGAAACGTGAAAAGGAAAAGGAATACAAATACGAATACGAATACAGAGTATACCAAAGTCAAGGCATACATTCACATTCACATCTACACACACTCACAAACACACAGTTTCACAGCCTCACAGCAACATGCAGAATGTGTGTGAATCGATCCACGCGAATTTTCCTCCGAGACCAAAAAAAATGAAAAGAAAAGATGAAAGTCGAGAGAAAATGTAGGAACGCGAGGGAAGGAACACAACATACTACCTTTACTCATTCACTTTATACTACATATTGTGTATAGTTGAAACAGTTGTGTAGAAAATAGAAAGTGGAAAGTACAGGAGAGATACAGTACAATCTCGTGTCTTGTGTCTTGTGTTTGGGTTTCCTTTGCTTTTCAGCAAACGCATTTCCGACCGACATTTTGACGTTCAGTGTTCAGTGGAGAAAGTTGAATTTTCAAGTCAAACTACAAGTTGAAATGAAGCTAGACCTCGGCAATAGGTAAAAGGCGCTAGATACTAGATACTATGTAGAATGTATGATGTAGAATGTAGATACTGTTCAGAATAGAAGGAGGAAAGAAAGATAAAGAATAAAAAGCCTCCGTCTCTTTTCACTTTATTTGGAGAAAATGTTCAAAATGTTCTCATGTGTACACTTTCCATGGGTTTTATATAGCAAATACATATTACATAATATATATCAGTAGTGCTGTGTCCTGTACCTTGAGCTGACAATAGAAAATAGAGAAACGTAATAATGTGACTTGTGTACAATTTTGTCTATTTCTCTTCTTCCTCTTTCTGTTTTTCCTAGTCGTTTTTGTTCTCTTTGGAGCTTCAAGTTTTGTACTTTTTGAATGCAGTTTCATTTCTATCCACGTACTTTGAAAGCTGAATTGAGCGTGTACCATTCTTTTGTCTTTTGTCTCTCTTTTTTCCTTTTTCATTGCTATTGCTCACAATTTCAATATTTATGCACGTATGAACGTTGGTTTTGACTTTGGACTTTGTGTATGCACAATGTACATTGTACATTTTACTTAAATCATTTTAGATCCTTTGCAAATTCGTATTTAAATGCAAAAAACTTTGAAAAAATACTTGCGTTGGTTTACTTTGGTTTATTGTGGAATACTTTATACCTTTATTCTTTTTGCTTTATTCTTTAGTCACTTTTCTGTCTGAGATTTCCTTCTTATTTGCTTATTTATAATTTTCTAAAAAACTGGTAGACGTAGAAGGTAGAAATGTCATGGAGAAGTATGGACAGTGGACAAATAAATTTTGACTATACTTACACAAAGATTGAGGACAGAAAAAATACCTCAGAGAGCAATAGCCTAGCACAGAATGTCCATCAAGAACCCCAGTAAAGAACACACAACACAGATGAAAAATAGAGCGTGGAATATGAGCAAAAATGCTGCAGTTTGCACTCTGCACTCGCCTCTTTCAAAGCTAGTAAAAAAGCTAAGTAAAAAAGTAGAAAGTACACAGGCAAACAAAGAGGACTTTTTCCTATATTTTTCAAAAAAAAAATGCCCATGAATGACCTTCTCCTTCTATACTTTTTCATTTATAATTCATAATTTATGCTGCAAATACAGCTACAGTGAGCTAACAAGACGAGAGACGAATGAATGCGCTAGAGACCAGAGACCAGAGAGTCTAGACAAGAGATACTGAATACTGGCTTTAGACTGGAGACTGGAGGGCAGTTTAGCTTTTGATATCATGTTGCATATTCCACATTCCATATTCCATATTGCAAACAGTACATGTTTTGTGTGAATTTTTTTACCCTGATCCCTCAGAGGACTAGGACAAAAAAAAGTACAGGGCGATACATGTATTATCTGCATGTAATATGTTATGTAACAAAAACTCATATGGAATAAGATGAGAGGTTGGGTGTATTATATTGTGTCTGTTTTTGATGGTGTACGGTGTACGTTGTAGGACTCAAGTTGCACTCGTGCAAAAAATGGATGCATAAAATCCCAACAAATCCAAATTGCATTCTGGCTGGGAATATTTGAACATGCAATTGGAACATTGGAACATTCGGGCGTACTATTTGGGTATAGGTGTGCATGTAAATAGTAAACAGAGATAGGTAGATGCTGGAAAAGGAAAGAAAGAAAACTGAATGTGAATCTGGAATCTGGCTTACACTGTTACGTATTTTGTTGAGCCAGAATTTTCACGTCATTGCTATTTGTATTGGTGTTGGTATTTTCCCCCGTGTCTTGTTGGATGTGGGATACACGTAGTTGGTTTCTTTCTATGTAAATATAATGTACAATGTACAAGCTCCATTCATGCATCTATCCACCTCTCCGCTTCTCTGCTTCTGTTTCTCTGCCTACCCAATTTTCACACTCATACTTTCATCTCACATGCAAAAGCTGAATAGTGAACAGTGAATGGTGAACATGTATTTGGGTGAAAGTGGAATCGATGTGGGAAGTCTAGTTTCAGTTCCAGTTCTAGTTTTAGTTTTCATTCTCACGTCTATTGATTTTTCTCCACGACTCCTCTAAAATGTACAATGTACAATGTACAGTATTCTACATTTCTTATTTCTCTTCATCTTCTTTCGTCTTCTTCGTCTTTTTGGTCTTGTGGAATTGCATTACAAGTGTAATAAATATGTCCAAAAATACCTATAGATTTTAAATGTAGCCCATGTAGGTGTGTATTTATTTAAGCTGGAAGAGGCTCCAACTTCGAAGCTCGTGAAGAACTCTATTCAACTTTTCCCTGAATTTTTCTTGTTACCTTTTTACTTTTTGTTTACTCATCATTATCTTTTCTTGCGTTGCCTTGTGTTGTTTTTACCTTCTCAGGTAAAAATTCAAATATCACAATATGAGAATAATCTTTGAGTCGTTTGGAGTATGAAGAGAGAAAAGGAGGCCCACAGTATCTAAATCAAACATGTGTAATAATAATAATAATTCATCATAATGTACAAAAATGAAATACAATACAATAAAACGTACATCTAAAATATAGAAAGATGCAATATCAACATCAAGCATCAAGAACCAAGCATCAATGTGGACTTTAATAGATATTTTTTACCATTTTCACTCCAAACTCGAAACAGCGGCAGTGGTGAATGCTGAATGGTGAAGCCTCGCTTTACACCTGTTTATATTAATGGTAGGCAATAAACTATATGATTTTGGAGTCAGTTCCAGCTCAGCTCAGCTTAGCTTAGCTTCAGCTTCCGAGGAAAACGGAAAATGGAGAATTCTAATAAAAATTTCTCTCTCCTCACGGTTTGCCTCACACACAGTATTTACACTGTCTACGTCCTACGTTTTTATTTTATTCCACGTGTACGCTTCTTATATGATACACACCTTTTGTAAAGCTCCTCCGTAAATCATGACATGTTCTATAAATGTGTGTGATATTGCATCGAACGTCGAGTTTTCCATTCACAAGAAGAAGAAAAAGAAGAAGAAGAAGAAAGGGGTAGTAAAAGTAGGAAAAAATGGGAATAAAAAGTGTTTACTTTTTACTTTTACTTTTACTTTCTCCTCTTTCTCCCCTTTCTCCTGTTTGCTTTGGTGCAGTTACAGTCACCATTCGGAATGTGTATCGTGGATATAATAATCCTGTTTATTTCATATTTGGCATTCATGATTGTGTCTTTGAATCTTTGTGAATTGTACTTTAGTGATAATAAAATCCACGGTGAGAATTGTATCTAAATTCTAAATGTGAATGGACGAGTGCTACAGCAGTCGTATTCTAGTATCACTTTATGTTTTTAATGCTTTTAATGCTTTCCTCTATGATGACAATAAATATTATGCAATAAAAAAGAGTAAGCTATGCAGTATGGACTATGGACTATGGTGTATGGATAAAATCCAGTAGGAGTTGACTATCCCACTTTTACAGTTACAGTTACAGTCATAGTCATTGTTTCCTCCAGGATAATATAATGGGCATGCTCACACTACACACTACACTGTATGCACGGAGAGAGACAACACAAAAGTGGATATGTTTATTTTCCAAGAAGGTAACTTTCTCGGATTATGTGATCCATTTATCCATATTCCATATATATACATGCATTTGTACATAAAAGTTGGAAAGTGTACCACTATTTACACTTTACTTTATACATGTACAGCTTTTCCTTTTTCTTACTCTTTAACTTGATTTTCGAAAGATGCTGGATGCTGGATGCTGGTCATTGTCATTGTCGTTGTAGTTGTCGTCAAAGCCGTTGATTTCTTTTGCTTTCTCTTTCATCGTTAGGTGCGACTGCAAATGGTACTGTGTAGAAAGTAGAAAGTATAGGATATAGGGTATGTTGAAACAGTATGGTTTCCTCTTTGTTCTTTGTATTCTTCCATCTTTTTGTACAAGATTTCCGTATTAGGTATTTGGTATTAGTCATAACCATTTCTTGAAGATTCTCTCAATATTCCTCCTCCCTTCTTTCCCTTCACTTTTCTCTTTGTTTGGAGAAAGTGAACATTGGCTATATAATATTATATGGAGAAATGTAAAGAAGAAGAAAGAACGTGTACTACATAATACTGCTACTGCTATGGATAAGAAAAGGAGAAAGCTGGAGGAGCGTATACTTTTATCATCGTCATATCCAGAGACGATTTGGTCGTTCTAAACTCAAATGTGGAGAATATGGTCCATTAAACCAAAGATATCTCGATCAAAAGGCAATGCAGTGTGTCGTCGACATGTTCATGTTCAGTGTTCAATGTTCATGCTCATGTTCATTTCTGGATCTAGATGTGGATGTGGATGTGGATGTGGAAAATACAATAGCTTTCTCTTACTCGCTTTCGTTTCCATTTCCATTTCCATTCTTCCCTATTCTTCTCTTACCACCTTCTGGCTTTTTCTAAGATAAAGCCAATAGTAATAATCATGATCATGAACCAGAGTCAGAATCAGAATCAGAATTAGAGACAGAGGTATAGTTGCAATTTCACAATGGAAAGAAAGAAAAGTTACATTGATACTTTCTTACAAGATCCACATTCTACAATCTGCATATCTACAACTCTTGTGCATTTAGATCCTCATGAAACCTAAATTTGAACTTGCACAATAACAAAAGTTTCCTACTGTCCTCTTTCTTTTTGTGCACTCAAGTCTCAAGTCATTACTATTTTTTTTAGCTACGTTGCACAATTTTTAGCATGCATCTTCTTGATATATACTGAAACTGGAACTGAAACTGGTGGTCGTAATGGTAAATTTAAATGTTGTGTAGATTCTAGAGTAAAAATGAGTACATTGCTCTCCATGTCTCTAAAACAAGTAACAGGTATACACAATACAAAATACATATACAGCACATGAATATTGATATTAATAAAGGTTTTAAGCATTTTTAATTTTGAAAAATCGATCTTTACCTTTATTAACATCTTTTTATTTTACGTCCATCTTTCAGAAATGACCACTGCTTAGTTTTTATTCAAACAAAGTATTAGCACAATTTATAGTTTAAAGTAAAAAGCTGAGGTACTTTGTACTTTTTAGGAAGCGAAGCTGACTATTGTTTTACTCGTGTCCGTCCGTCTGTCTGTGGACACTTTGCGTACGCTTAGCGTCGACAACAAGTACATACATGTATTACTACAGT
>JABASP010000449.1:0-53148 GCA_019776565.1 Sminthurinus signatus
GCCGTGCGTATTTTCATTCTTTGACCTAACCTGACTTTAAATAATGTCACGTTGGTGCTTGGAATTTCATAGTGCGGGAATTCAGAACATTCCAGAATTAGTGTTGAGTTCTTCTAGCGTACTGGCTAGCGTTAGCCAGAGTAATAGCCATTTCTCTTAGCCAGAGCAATAGCCATTTCGCTTAGTCAAACTACTGGTGATTAAAGCTAGAATGTTACGGACCGAATGACGCCACCGGATACGGATTTTATAGAAGGTTGATTGTTGTTTTACATTGCCTGTTCCACATGGCATGGCTTACTTACAATATAAATTGGAATCAATATCTGTGTGTGGGTTTTTAACCTTAAACAAATCTTACATCGTAGATCGTACATTGTACAAGTAATAGATTTGTTTATCATTTAGTTTTGATTTTTGATACTGTAATATTACAAATTACAAACATAAAAGTACGTGGTGTTTGAGGAGCATGTATAATGTAAAATGTACATATGATAGTGATGAAGTATAAAGTTAAAGTTTGGTAAAGAGGATGGACGCATAACCATAATGAAATGTGTGGTGTGATGTGTTGTGTTTTTCAGGGCATTGTGCATATTTACATGTACCATATTATGATAACGTGTAATGTGTAATATCTATCTTCTATGCTTATTACTTATTACTCTGGTATAACTTTACTTACATATTAGAGACTTGAGTCTTGAGCATTTTACATGTTACAAAACAGAAATGTGCATAATGTATCTATAATGCATAATCATACTCCTATTGAATTGAATTTCCCCTGGAGCCATGTACAAAAACCCAAAACCCTTGCCTCTTCCCCTCCCCCCCCCATTTTCCTATGCACTATGCATAACATCAGCTGTACACTCTACACATTTACAGATATGTATAATGTACATTGTCCATATACTATTTGGAATTTGCTGGTACTGCTTGTGGCCTGCCTTTATCTTCTACATGTATATTCTACATTCTACATGTTCACAATATTCAGATTCCCCACTATCAACTCTTAACTCAGCACATAACAGAGCAGAGGATAGTAGAGCTCTTTGTTTTGTTCCTAGTCATTCCTTCCTGAGGCACTGAATGAGTGAGAACACGCCAAAACGTATTCTCTATTCTCCCTGTTCTATCTGTCTTCTGTCTACTGTCTACTGCGACTTACGACTTAGGAATTGTGTCTTGTTTTGCCTCATCTCCCTCCACATTTAAAACGTAACCACGTATTATTTTCTATTATTTAGTGATACATTTTAAATCCAGCAAAGGAAAAAGGGAAAAGGAAAAAGCACATGAACAAAAACAAGAGCAAGAACAAAAAGTACGTCCAAAGAAGAAGACAAACACGTGAAAACTGCACAATGCACAAACGACAAAAGACAAAAGCACAAAACAAATGTTTCTTTCATACAATAGTGTCATGAGTCATGAGTGTCGTGTCCTGTGTTCTGTGTCTATATAGTCTATAGTCTATAGTTTCTACCAGTAGTTAGGAGTTACTGTTACAGTTTAGTGTTTAGTGTGTACGTTGCAAAAATCGGAGGTTGGAGAACAAAAGTGTTTTTTGTCAAATTCCAAACTCCAACTTGCAGTAATTAATATTATCTACAATTACAATTAGACTCCCATCCATCCAGTACGCAGTTCATTTCCCTTGTCATTCTCGTTTTCACTGTCATTGTCATTCTCAGTGTCGTTGTCGTTTTGGTTTTCTTTGGGAACTGAGAGCAATAAATAATCCTACGTTTGTGCCAACTTGACAGCAAACAGCGACAGTCAAACGAGGAGGAGAGGAAGTCACGACAATTTCCAGTGCACATTTTACATAGCTTCATTCGAATCACTCGAATCACTTTGGATATATACAAAAGTAATTCGTATCTTGAGCATTTTGTGTTTTGTGTGCCGGCCCAAACTCCAAAATCCAAACTCCAAACAATTGGATTGAATCGGGATTGGGATTTTCGCCCACATCCAGTCCTCATCCCAATTGAAATCCATGATCATGATGATGAAGAGGAAAGAAGGAGGGAAAAGAGACGGAGATTGATCTTGCAAGATCATGATCTCACACATCACACATCCGCATCAGCATTAACCACTACTGTACGTTCTCCATGTATGTATCTACCACCAAAAACCAATGAAAAGTACATGTGCATATATGATTGAAAATCGAAATTGAAATGGAAAACGTTTCAAAGAACTCTGTTCCCACATTCAACACTCAACGCTCAATCTTACTGTAATTATAATTGTTCTATTTTATAGATATAAATGAGTGGATTTTGAATTATAAATTATAATTGTGTCAATGATAGTGATTGGAATTGAGAATTGAGAATTGAGTTGTGGCAAAAAGATTTTTCATCATAAGGAATAAAGGACCATTGGAAATAAGGTAATAAAATCCTCATCCATTTTAATTTTACCCACTGGAATTCTAAATTCACCACGGGTGCACGGGTATTTTTTTTTTGAAGAATAATGATAATGGTAATGGTAATGATGATTTGAAATCCCACATTGTAAAATCACAAATCACCCTCATCATCATTATCATCAATTCAATGAGAGTGTTACAGTGTTACATCTTACATCGTTGTAGAGTATAGAGAGCAGAAAAAAAGTAGAAAAAACTAAATCAAGGGTGTAAAAAGTGAAAAAATCGTGCTATTTTTTACTTCCAAGTCCGAACAAGCATTCATCTATTCCAATCTAATTCAAGTTCCAAGTTCCAAAAGTTTCAAACTGAATGTTGGACGTTGAACGTTGGACGTGCTTTGTCCTTTTTTGCGGTGACTCAGCCTAGAGACTGGACTGAATGTCATGTATGTGCTGTGTGTACATCTACGTACATAACACCTAACTCCAAATAGGTACATAGCTCATAAGTGTAAAATCTAAAAGTCGAAAAGTGTAAAAGGAATAAGGAACAAGGAGTACACTGTCTTGAGTATACTAATAATAATACGAGTCATTAGGATAATGTGTGTGAGCGTATTATTATTATTTGCTCCTACATATTTATTCCTGGACTGAAGGGAAAAAAAACTTTTATTCTACATTCGACATTCTGGAGAATGGAGAATGGAAAATAGAGATAGATAGATTGAGTGTTCCATTATATTAAATTGTGCTGAGAAAAAAAAAACTAAAGGCAAGTCACCAACAAGCCCATCAAATCTAAAACTCAACTCAAGCCAAACCAAACCAAACAGAATAGAATCAACTCAACTCTAAACTCTAAACTCAAAACTCCAAACTCAATTCAATTCAAGCAACCACAGCCCAGCACATTTATATACATGTATATATGCATGGGGAGAAAAAAGTCAAAGTCAAAAGCACAATTCACACTTCCAAGTTCCAAGACAAATAGCGAGTTAGTCAAGCCATCACTTTGAATCATCGTCATCATCACATCACACCAAACAGCAAACAGAAAACAGCAAACTAAGTACGTGAACATTCAACATTGTTTTCCATCTAATCTTTTATGTACGTTTTCTTTTTTCTTGTTCACTCTCCTCTATTCTTTCCGCTCGTCCCATTGAAATCATCTGACTCTGACTCTCCTAGATCTGGGCTCTGTCTTAGACCTAAGTCGTAACCTTTCATAGTTCATAGGCTATTGTACGTTGTACATTGTACAATATAACATGTAAAATGTACTAATGCACAAGCTACAAGCTACAGTCATGTAATGTAATAAGTAATAAGACATAATCCATAATACGGATATTTTGTAGTTCGTAGTTCGTAGTTCATACAGTTCTGAAGTTCGTACGTTGTGTACTTTGTGTATTTCATATTTCATGCTTCGCCTTTAGCATGCAGCCTTCAACCAAGTTCAAGATTTTTTGTGTGTGCATGTATAATGTGTAATGCAAGATGTAATATTGTATATTGTATGTGTGGAAAAACATGAGCAAACAAAATAGAGAACAAGAGAAAGAAAGATGAGAGACAACACCTTAAAAATACATCATACATGCACATGCATACTTGTACACTGTACACATGTAGCATGTACTCTTACCTCTTACCTGACAGAGTCTCATTATTATTGCCAATATTATTTTTTTATACCATACACCATAATATTACAACATATTAGCTGAATAGGCATATCATGCTCTCACACGCAAACACTCCTTTTCTCCTTCTCCTGTGTTCTGTGTAAACAAAAATATTATGTGTATGTGTCATGTGTAATCTTGGAGTGCCACTAGGGACTCTTGTGAATAGTGACTACTTAAAAAATGGCAAAGATAACAACGACAATTTCAAGTACAAATGGACATGTCCAATATTTCTACATTCTAGATTCTAGATGCTAGATTTCATGTAGTAAAAAAAGTCTAGAGTCTTGAATCTTGAATCTTGAGTAAATATACGTAATAATCATAATCATAATCGTAATTATCATGATAAAAAACAACAAGCATACAAAAGAGGAATAATCTTATGCATTATGCATGTACAATGTACAGTGACTACTGTTTTCTGTCTCCTGTTTCAAGTTGAAAACCTAAAGAGCTTGAAATTTATGTTTCATATATTATTGTAAAGTGTAAAAAACGTAACATATTTAATAGTGTAGAGTGTAGATGCAGCACATTCTGCATTTTGTATATTATAGTTTTGCCACTGTATTAAAATCTTTATCCTTTATCCTATTTTACAGACTTTGACTCTGACTTTTATTCTACATTTCTTATTCTTTTTGGTCCTAAAAACTACAAAATGAAATAAAAAGGAGGAAAGAGACTACATTATGACTTTTTTGTACCTATTTTCCCTAGACAAAAAGTGCAGTAAAAGGATAAATATTATGTACATTATCAGTATATTCTGTATATCCTGTATGTTCTTTTTATTCTGTATTTTAAAATATGGGAATGAAGAAGAAAATACAGAAAATGCTGCTCCTTTGTACTATGTACTACATGCTACATGTGTATCTTATACTCTTTTCACTACTTTATGTTACAATCCGTATTAAGTATACAATATTTTTTCCTGTTTATTATATACATATTTTGTATTATTTTTACTTTGTAATCCTAACCTATTTGACTAGCCCTTTTCACACACTTTTTTTTTCTTTTTTCCCTCTTCTTTTGTTTATACTTTATACATGATGCAGATAGATAGACAATAGACAGATACGTACATCTAAACTCCACACTGTACACTCTACACTCTACACAAGTAGACTGTCGACAGTACATAGACATGAAGGGAAATTGAATAGACTTATCGTCACTTTGTCAGACTTTTTGCCGGGTATCTAAAAAAATATAATACATAAAAGATCCATACTTTGTATACTTTGTGTACTTTGTACCAGTACTTATCTATTTACTATTTACATTACCCACATACATCAGAGCTTTTTATTTTGTACTTTGGACTTTGTGCTTCTCGGTACTCGGTACTTGGAACTCGGCTTTCGGCACTCGGCTTTAGCTGTCGACAGGTCTTTGTCTTTATGTATTTTGCCTCAACTTGTGAATATTGTAAATTGTAAACCGTATTAGCCCGTGTTGTGTGTGCTTTGCTGTGTATGTCTAATGTGTACATTGTACATGGTCTCTGGTCTATGTTGTTTCGGACTACAGACTTTGGAGAATAGAGGATGTGCAAAACTTTGTGTTTGTTTGTTGTATTTTTTGTATGTGTATGAAAAAGAAAAGGATAGATAATAGATAAAGAAAGAAAGGATGAATGGATCATATCCACGCCATCCTTTCTTCGTCTTCTTCTTCTTCTTCTGCTCTGTAGACCGTCTTCCCATTCTATATTCTACAGATATATTCTACAGTTTACTGTTTGCTATTCGCTGTTCACGTTGAGCTGTGCAGTGTGTGCATGTGCCTATTTGCTGTTTGTAAAGTGCAAAAAACGTGAAACGGAGGAAATATTATGCAGAAAAAATGTACATTTTCTTTGTGTACATTATATTTACACACGGATTTTCTAGGTAGACTTTTATGGCATAGAATATAGAATATATAGCTCATGTACACATTACAAACAAATAGATAGATAGATAGATAGATAATACATACAACATGCACTATGCGTTGCTGCTACTTGAATTTATGTTCAATTTGCAATATCAGGTATCCAGTATTATCCACGATACATTATACATTATACATAAACATTTAGTGCTACTTATGTGTATTGTATATTGTACTTTAGCTTTTTATACCCAATAGTATAAATAGTAAATCCAGGCTCAAAACTTAATAACAGTACAAATCCGTTTGCTGATATCCAATATACAATATTATAATATAGCATGATCCTGTGAGCTTTGATCTATCTACGATTCATTTTTGCTAATACTGTTCAAAATATCCTGCGAAAAATCAAGACAAGGGGAATGAACCATCATATAAAATCTAAATCTTCATACTTTTATTTTACTTTTCCTCATTCGTCTTTTTGTGTATTTATTCATGCCTCCTGGATTCTAGATTCTAGACTTTCAGCCCATCATATCAATAGTTAATATTTTTCAGGATAGCTTGATTCCTGATGGATAAATCCAATTATTGTTATACGTGTAATTGTCGATAGTATATTAGATATGCTGTATGCTGTAGGATAATGAATCAACTTGTGAAAGATAAAAATAAGCTGTTTCCTAGAGGAAGCAGAGGAAATCTTTTTCAGTTTCATCGGTCATAATTTCCTTGTAGACTTAAACCTAGAAGTAAAGGTACATTATTATTATGTATATATCGAGTAGTTAAGTAGCTCATTTTTTAGCTCAGATCAGCTCCGTTCAGTTCAGTTCACTTTAGCTTAGCTTAGATTAGTTTAGTTTATTTGAGCAAAGAACAGATCGAGTTAGAGTCAGAGTCAGAGCAGAGTGTGCACAGGTAAATAGTAAAAGATATAAAGTATGAACAAAGATTGAAGAGCGATGGATGGCTGATGGATTTTATTTTACGGGGAAAAAGGCATACACGGAGGATAAGGAGATAGGAGATGAATCTGTCAGTTTAGTTCCCTTTTGAGTTTTGAAGCGAGCAAAAATTTAGAATGGAGGATCTAGACTGTAGAATCAACCAAGATCTGGATTCTGGATGCAGTGATCGGTAAATTGTAAATTGTAAATGGCAAGTGGCGATTCGTGAATGGAGCATTGAGCATGCTTTTGCTTTCATTTTCGTTTTCGTTTTCGTTTTTTGGCATTACACTTTCATCCAGTTTGATAGATTAGCGTATAACATAATAACATGGAATACAGAATGTAACTTATGTATAGAAAATAGAGAACATGGAAGACACAGCTCAATTGAGTCATTGTTATATCATATATAACATGATATATCTAGTGTCTAAAGTATCTAAAGTCTAAAGTGTGCTGTGTATAAAATCCGATTCCGCGTAATACTACACCATAGAAAGAGAGGAAGAGAGAGGAGAATAAATCCTTGCATGAATTTTGTATGGCATAATGTAATACACGGATATATTTTACAGAAGAATAGAGACAGAATTGAACAGCTCAGCTCAGATCAGATCAGATCAAATCAGATTCAAGAGGCTCGTTTTCTTTCCTGTGTAAAAAAGTAAAAAGAGAACTTCTTTTGGCCATCCCCATCACTTTCCACATCTATCCATCTATCCATTCATTCATCCATCGAGGATGAGGAAGCTAGAATAAAATACAATGGGATTCTTGAATCTAGATTCTAGATAGTCCACAGACAGCAGACAGCGAAAAAGACTCAAAAAGAGCTCTTTTACGTTGTATTACACACTTTATACTTTACATGTACATGTATGAAGAATTTAGAGCATCCTCATCTCATCTCCGTAGGATTTTCCATCCTCCATTCTCCATGTACCACACTATTTTTTTTATGTTTTATCGTTTTCTATTTTATTCAGAATTTAAATGTATAACCATAATATTATATAGAATATTATACACTGGGAATTTCAAATTCCATCAACTCAAACTACAACTTTAACTTCAACTCCAAAATTCTTCAAGCTAAATATTATAAGGAAGAAGTCAGCCTCAGATTTCAGCCAAAAGACAAAAGAAAAAAGACAAAAGAGGAAGGAAACTTTTATTTAAAATATCTATGTACAAATTTTGGTACCTTTTGAATTTGGGAAGCTGCTCTCGAGTGTCTAGTGTCTAGTGTGTAGATTGTAAAGTATAGAGGATCGTGTGGTGGGTGGGTTGGCATTTGAAATTTGGCAGATGACAATTTTGTCACATTACATTGGAAATTGGAATTGGCAAATAAAAGATTATGACTCCATATATGTAAAGTAGGGACTAGTGACTGGTGTGAAAAACAAGAAAACAAATAAATAAATAAACAATAATAATTTCCATATTCCACATGGAATTTATTTTTGTTATTTACCCCAAATTGGTGTGTTTCATGTGTCATATACGATATGTAAGAATAAATTTACACACAAGTGTGTAGTGTGTAAGTGTGTTTATTAAAGTATTACACAAAGTCCTTCACTTTTCGAAAACAAACGCAGAAAAAATGTAATGTAATAGTAATATGGAGTGTGGATCATAAACTATCCTTATAAATTATGCATCACACATATCTCACATATTACATATTACACATTACACATAGACTATCCAATTTCCAATATCCAGTATCCAAAAACTTCTTTTTTTTCTTTTCCCACTTCCTCTTTCCTCTTGGTCTCTACTAAATCATTATGGAATGGATAAATGATGAAAAGCGGAGGATACTATAGATATATAGGTAACAGATAAAGATAGGGATAGAGATAAAGGGCAAGTGGAGATAAAGGAAGAGAGAGCAACAGTCGGAATAGTGAAACTACAAACTAAAGCGTGTAAATAAGGGGAAAAGAACAGTCTGTTCTCTATTATCCTCCGTTCTCCATTCTCCATGTTCCACGTTGTAAATTTCTTGTGATGCCCAGCATAGCGTCTCTCTCACATAGTAAAGCGTACATCGTACATTGTACATCCTAAAGATCAGAGTGGAGCAGAGAATAAAGGATAAAGAGCAACAAACCAAAACCATGTGTAATATACTTGTAAGTTGTAAGACAAAAGTGTTACACACAACACACAACACACAAATAAAGCATTGAGGATTGAAGATTGAGGATTGAGAAGAAAAAGAGAGGAAAATGGCAGAAAGGAAAACATCCGGATTCCAGAATCTTCAACTTGAAAGAAAAAGAGCAACAGCGAGTATCGAGTCTGACAATACACAATACGTTTGTTGTCTTCATTTAGCTATGTCTCAAGTCTCAAGTACTTGGTTCTTAGTTCTTGGTTCTTTCCCTTCTCTATTATTTTTCTTGTACTTTCTGTGCAGTATGTAATATTTTAATAGAATCCAGAGCAGACTACAGAATACACAAATATGTCTATAACATTACACGGGTCGTGAGTTAATGCACTCTAATAGTAGTAATAGTAATAATAATAATAAGAGGAAGAATAGTGTGCTAGTTGCTACTTTACTTTGTCTCTACTAATTCTGGCTCTGGTTCTGACGTACTTTGTACTCAATACTCAACTCTCGACTGTTTTCAGCTAAAACGGAGAGACGAGAGCTCATTTTATCTATCTTGCTGTCTATTTTCTATTTTCTCCATTTTCCATATTCTATATGTAATATGTGCATATGTATATGAATAGGAATACGAAAACTTGTTACTTTTTATACTATGTTCTTCCTTTCTTTTCTTTCCTACCGCTTTGTGGTGTGGCATAAATACAGATATGAATATGTATAATGTATAGAAAAATTCATTTGATACATCCTTTTTCATTTTCTCCTCATTTTCTCCATCCTCTTTCAATTTCCCTCTTATCTCTTTTCTATTCATCGCTCACATGTACGTCTCTTGTCTCTTGTCTATTGCCTGAGCATCAACTACCAACTATCAACTCTCATTCTAATCGTTAGTACTCAAAGCTCAAAGCTCCAAACCTAAAAACATAAGGAATAGAACAGAACAAAAGATGGAAAGAAGGTTTTGCTAGTTTTCGTTCTTTCTCTTTCTTCACTATTTTCATGTTGTAATCTTCAAATTTTGCATATGTTGCACAAAAAAAGAGAAAAAAAAGAAAAGTAATGCTGATGCTGACGATGGTGATGATGATGCTGATGATTCTTTGAGCTTGGAGCTTCAAGCTTCAAGCTTGGAGTATTGAGTACTGAGTACACACTTTTCAAATATACAAGACAATCTACAATGTAACATGTAACCTAGTGAATCTAAAGATGTAGAATGTAGAAACTAGAAACTAGAAAACCTAGAAAATGTTGTAGAACGAAGAATGAAGAATCTAGGTTCTAGAGTAAAATCTGTATGTACACATTATACATTATGCGTACTGCAAATATCTACAATCTACAATCTATACCATTTACAAGTCAAGTCCTTGTCCTCATGATCATCATCTTCTTCTGCTTCCTCTCTCTCTCTCTTTCTCTGTTACTTTGGCGGAGAGCGTCAAATCAGTTTCACATAGCCTCAACCGACAAACTGAGAGCCGCGAGAAAATGAGAGAGCAAAATGAGTTGAGGACAGGGCAAGAGGCAAAAGCAAATAGGAAATGGCAAGTAGCAAGTTTAGCAAATATAGAAGATAGAGGATAGAGTCAACTGCTCCAAAGAGAGTACAGTACATTTATTTACAACTTACAACGTAATAGTACAGACACACAACGCACAAGAGCACAAGAGTCGTCACACTTTAATAGTAACAGTCTGTTCACTCCTATATGCATAATGTATAGCTCTAAATTCTCGGTACTCTGTACGCTGTACTCTTATATTATAGATATACACTTTTTAAAAGCCATAGCTGTAAGAAACTCTTATATACTATTTTCTATACTTTGCTACATAGTCTACAGTCTACATAATATACAAAGACTACAGATGCCGAGAATTACAAACAAATTGAGAGAATTCACAAGTACAAGTACAATGTACAAAGTATAGAGAGAATAGAGAATATAGAGTACAGAGCGATATTAAAGTCAATAGCTTTTGTCCTTTTACCTTCTGGTTGTCTAGTGTCTTTTATTTGTGCTTTTTTTGATCTGGGTTCTGAGAGACTGAATCAGAGTTTTGGGTGTTGTAGATACTTGTATTTTTTGTGATATACTTGTGTCTAGTGTCTTGTATTTTGTGTAGATACATTGTACAATGTACAATCTATATTGAACACTGCACGTTTTACTTTTTACTCTTTAGGTTGTACAGGGGAAAGGATAAGGACACTTACTACTTAATCCTTTATAGTGATAGAGATAGTGATGGTGATGCCTAAGTGGATAAAGGATAAAGAGTACAAGTAAAAGAGTAAAAGAGGCAGTGAGTGTGCGGATAAAAAGTAGGTAAATGAGTTGGTAGAGATAAATCCACTCGGTGTTCCGTCTAACCTTTTCCGCCTTTTCCTTTCTTTTTACTCCTAGTTTAACACTAGATCCTAGATTGTGGATTGTAGATTCTAGATGCTAGATTGTAGAAGGAGGAGATGCTCTATTTTATATTTTCTATTTATATGCATATGTATTGATCTTGACTTGACTACTCTACTCAAATCTCATCTCGTTTCATCTCAAATGTATTCTGTATTCTACATTCTAAATTCTACTCTGCTTGACGCTTCTCGGTTTGATGTGACGGAGGATTTCAAGTTGAACACAGGATTTTGTTTCAACACACACAACTGTCGTTTTTTATGCATCATGTGTGTAGTGTGTACATTTTAGAAAATGACTCTGATTTTCATCAGGATTTACCCTTTACTCAACATTCAACATTCAACACTGCATACAGAAAACTGAAAACTGAGCAATGAGCATTGAACACTGAACGCCGAGCTTTGTACTTTTTGTTTTGTGTCTGGTGTTTTGTTTTGTACTTTGTACTTTGACAGTGAGCGTCAAGTAATGGAGACGAAGAGAAAAAGAGAAAAGGATTCAAGCAAGTCAAGTCAAGTCAAGCTGTTGAAATTACTCATGAAAAAATGTTGTACAAATGGATCGGACTAGGAGACAAACATCACATAACCAAACAAAAAAAGCAAAGTAAAGCAAAGCCAAGCAATGACAAGCAATGAAAAGTAAAGCAAAAACAGGACAAAAAATGTAGAAAAATTTGGAAACTAGTAAAAACAAATAGAGCTCTAGGTACTCTTCTCTCTGTTCTATTCTATTCTACTTTGCTTTGCATTTTCTTGTATTCTTCAAGTATTTTGTATTCTGTATCCAGGATACAAATGGATCGTGTATTATATGTATATACATTATGTATATAGGTACATGTCCCATTGTTTTTTATGTAGGTAGAGGAAATAGAAAATAAAGAAGGGAAAAGGAGAAAAAAAACACTCATCTTTCTGAAGAGGAGAGAGCACTTTACAACTATTTTTCCTCAGAGTCAATGATGATGATAAGGTGAAGAGTGGAGAGATGGAAGATGGAGAATAGAGAGAGACTGTGGAATTTTACCTCTTGTATTTTGTTTCTTGGCTCTTGTCTTTGGTTGAGCGTTGAGCGTTGAATGTTTTGGATATATATTATGAATATTTCCATGTTTCATGCACATTCCACATTTTTCCCGTATCATAATAATATTCCCGTGTACTACACAGTCTAAATTCTAGAGGATAGAGTTTTGTATTGTGACGGAGAAGAAATAAATGGAATCTGGGCATCAAGAGTCAAGAATCAAGAACCAAGAACACTGCAGACTGCAGTACTTGAATTGTGCTAGTAAAGGTTGTAAAACAACAAAAAACACGGTTTACGGTTGACAGTTGAGTTGAGTTGACAGTGCATTGGAATATCACATTTTTATCTGTATGTATGAATGCAGTAGATTTGAATGACTAACTGACTGGTGACTTGTGACTTGTGGGTAGCTGAGTGAAAGAGTCAAGTATCATTCTTCTTTGTTCATGTACAATCTACAATCTATAATCTGCATACTGCATAGATATAACAGAAATAATCTAGTTGTAGTTCTTTCTTTTAGCTTCCATTCTGAAAATAATCATACTCAATAGAAATACGAATAAAAAAATACAAAAAAAACTAGAAGAAACCTTTTCATTTTTACTTCTTGAATGTTGAACCTTGTTGAGAATTGAGACTGGATGATGAAGATTCTTGTCTAGAATTTAGAATTTAAAAAGGGAAATTCTATCCATCCAAAAGACTAAATTCTTGTCTCGTGCAGATCCTCAAATTTTCTATACATCTTTTTAAAAGTATATAATACTTTTTTGTCACATCCATCTTTAACACAGTAAATACAGAGAGAATACAGCAGAGTAATAAATAATACCTTCTGTATAGAAAATAGAATATGGAAGTGAAGGTGAATGTGAGATCTTTTTATCAGTAGAATCTAGATGGAAAATGAGGAATATTATGGAATATGGAATGGAGTAGAGTACCAAAAAACCAAGTAGATAGATGAACAATGAACAAGGAAAAAAAGTCTGTGTAGGAGTTTATATATTCCATTTGACTGGACCTGTTGAAACTCTGTACATCTCAAGTCTGTAGTCTCAACGTGTGTAGTTTGTAATGTGTAGTACGTAGTAGTTTCCTCTATTTTCCATTCTCTTTCCTTATCTGCGCTCTCTTCTCTCTCTTTATGTTTGTCGTGCTCGTCGTCATCCTCCCAAGCAAAAGCAAAAGAGAGTGAATAGGAAAGGGAAGAGAGGAGTGTGAGCGTGAGTGAGTGAATTGTGAATAGAGGAGTTGATCGAGTAAGCTCTGTGCTCTTTGCACTGTAAAGTGTTCAGCGTTCAGTATGAAAGTAGACCCGTCCGCGTGAACACACGAGGGACAAACGGCAAACACCACTGAACACTGTACATTGTACACTGTATACTAAACACTAAACACAGAGCATTGAAAGCGAAGCAAAATATCAAGGTTACAAACTGCATACAAAATACAAAACACAAAACAAAAATAAATCCACTACATATTTACTATTTACACAAATTCAAGATTATACGTCGTGCTTTTTAATTCTACTGGGATTCTTCTTCTCCTTTCCTTGTGTTAATTATGTAGTTTTCATTTATTCTCCTTGTTGTTGTTGTTGTCCACAAAATATCCGTAGTAAAATTAAGAAGAAATTCTCTGGATTTTATAAAAATTAGTCGTACAAATTGAAAAATTACACCAAATATTTAATCTTAAAATTGTATTTTAGATTTTAGAGGGAGAAAATACTTTTATTACAAAATTTTAGTGATTTGTGTATTTTTTTGTATATTTTTTACAGATGTTTCGAGCTTTGAATTTCGGGAATTGACAGCAGTGAACTAAAAACTAAAAACCAAAAGTGTGTGATTTAAACTAATTTAAATGAATTCTTTGTCACTGTCATAATGTTTAAAGTGACAAAACAAAAACAAGAGTGAAGAATATTTACAAAAATATATTTGTATTTGTGGTGTTTCTATAAATAATAAATTGAATTTATTCTACTGTAACGGAATCGAGGATTGAGGATCGAACAACTATAGAATTTAAAATTCAGAACCAACATCTTTGAACTGTTGAATTGTGAGTTGTGAATTGTGAACGTGTGTTTTTTTCCTATTTTATCAAGTGCCAAAATTAAAAGGAAAAGGAAAGGAGTGAAATTGGATCCGTGCGGAACAGTATATATTTTTTGTCATCCTTTTTGCCTTCCTTTTTCTTGTATTGATTATTGATATTTGATACTGAATACAAATACAAGTAGAAATACGAATACAGAATCCGTCCATGTGTTTACTTTATTTTTATACGATATTATTATTCCACATCGAGTCTCCCACATCATTGCATTACCATTATAAAATGAGGATCGAGAGCTGAGAACGACGGAATTATTATCGGAAGCACAGTATTAGTATTCTTTATTCGTTATTCGTGTAAAGAGTAAAGAGCTGAAAGTGGAAGTGGAAGGGAAACTGGAGCTGGATCTGGAGCTTCAGCTGGAACCACGAAACACAAACCACCACTACCAACCACCAACAATCAAATCACCATCATAAAAACAGTGAAGAGTGAACGGAAGCAGATGAATATCAAAAGGAAGAGTGTCTCCTTTCTATCTGTGTCATAACTATATTATTGTACATGTTATATCAAACAGGATTCATTGCATGCTGAATACTGAATACTAAACACTGAATAGTTTATCACCCATCTTAAACTGTCTCGTTGTCATTCCCACCACCACTGCCACTGGTACTGTCTTTATCTGTACCACAAAGAAGTAGACACAAGACAAAAGACAAGAGGACGGAGGAAAAAAGGAAGCCAGTCATTCACGTTCCAGATTCAGTCAGGTTCAGTGTGAGTGTCTGTTCTCTGTTGTGTTGTGAGTTGTTAGTTGTGAGACGGCGGTGAAATGTCGACGGACGTGAAATGCTGAAATGCTGAGAGTTGAGATTCAACATTCAACATATTTACATGAAAGAGTGTCAGTGTTTTTTCTGATTTCTGACAGTGAGCACATTCATTCATTTGAGAGTTGAGAGTTGAGAGTAATAATAGTCGTAAAAATATACCGTGTGGAATAACGAATAAAGAATAAATAAATAAAAGATAGAAAATAGAATATAAGTAAATAAATGTTAAATAGTAGAGCAGTGTCAAAGTGTACGACTCAAAGTCACAAGTTTGAAATTTGAAAGAAATAAAAGACAATAAATAATCAGAATCAGAAATGCAAGAGTCTCAGTTTCTTCCACAGCAGTTTCAACATCAACTGAGCCAGCAGCCACAAAAGGCTGGTGTCAGTGCTAATACAAGTCCAAAAGCAGCCGCAACGATGGACGAATCTCAGCTGTAAGTTCATTATTCATTATTTATTATTTTATTTTACTTTTTTTACTTTTTGCCGAATGTACATAAATTATACGGTAGGATTAGCTATATATTCTATACTCTACAGTATATTTATGGGCCATATCGTCAATTTAATTATGTGTAGTGCATGCTTCGCAAATTCTCAGCATACATCATAATACATAAATAAAATACATGCAGAATACAGAAGCATTCAGTAGCATTCAATATTCAGTAGCATAAAATAAAAACAAGCTGACAGTAGAATTCAAGACATTCTATGCAAATTCTAAAGTGTAAATTCTAACTAAAGTTATATGGCAAAAATTATATGGTGTATGAATACCACACATATACCTAGAATCTACAACCTACAATCTACATAATATTTATGTACAATGTACAAAATACAAAATGAGCATGTGTTTCTTATAGTTTATTTATTTACTTGTATTTTTTCTACATTCTACATAGATATTTACACTTTGTTTTTTATTTTTTGTTATTAAAAAAATACACATGGTTTATCTAGAATTTAGAGTAAAAAATGCCGACTACATAAAGAATCAAGAGACGCATAATGCAGCATGGTCTGTTTTCTTTTTGAAGAATTCTTCCTTGTGCATATTTAATACGAATATTTATTTGGTATTTGATTACAAGATGAAAGCTTACAGTTGAATTTAAACTATTTACACTATTGTATTTACATGAGAGCAGCTGCTCTGCGTCCACTGGCACGGTGAAAAAATATGTCCATCATTAGTCATTTTAGTACGAGAGTTGTAAGTTGTAACACGTAACACGTATACACTTTACTTTGTACTTTGTACATTTATTATCTAAGTAGGGATTATAATATTTAATATATTCAACACTCAACATGAACACGAAAGGTAGAAGATAGAAGATAGAAGAAGAATCAGGCATCATGTAGCCACTGTCCCCGTCAATCTTCTAACTGTCGATTCTTCTATCTTGAATCAATATAAATACAAATATCAATATCAAAACGGTTCATTAAGCCCTCTGTAAATAAACATGACATCGTCACACGTCACACGAACAACAATGAGGATTACAGATATCATTCACCGTTAGCTAACAACTAACAATAAGTAGATATTTCCGACAAGCGACAACCAACAACGAACAACAAACCATCAGCTTCACGCACCATTATTAACTATTGTATTAACTATTTAGTATTTAGTGTTTACTATCAACTATCAGTAATTAAGGCTGTTAATTATGGACGATTCTGCACTCTCCATTCAACACTCAACACTCAATACTCAACACTCAATACTCAACACTCAACGTTCAACATGCACCAGAGTATTTTTTTATCTAAATAATTATTCGCCTTTACTGTTTTAATGAGCAACTTTTTTTCTGCTTGTTGTTGTTCATTCTTTAATTATTATGATTATCATCCATGTAGTATTGATACTGATACAGATACACCTAGTTTAATCAGTAGTCATTAATTTGGCAGAGTAAAGAGCAAAGAGTGGAAAGTGGAAAGTGTAAATTCTAAATAATTGTATATTATCACACATCACACCAATCCAAAATCTGAATCTAAATCCAATTCAGTCTAGAGTCTAGGGCCTAGGCAAATATTTTTCATTAAATGATGATACTTATACCCATGCAAAACAAATAAGACGGTGTCTAATTTCTAATGTTCAATCCTTCTGATTAAATTCCGTGGGTAAAATCTGGATGCAAGCTTGTGGAAAATGAAGAGTGGGGATCATTTTCTATTTTCTGTAGTATGGAGCAGCTGGTAGTTGGTTGCCGGTAGGCACAAAGTACAGAGTATTGACTATGGACTTAGGCAGCAGGCAGAAAAGGCAGCAGACTCAAAATTGAGAGGATGGCGGATGGCGGATGGAGTAGGGATTGACTCAACTCTCAACTTGTCTAAAGTCTCAAGTCTCAAGTCTGAAAATCCAAGTCTAAATCCAGAGTCAATTTATTCCCATTAATTTTGTACCGTTCTTATTTGTTACACACTCTCTGTTCTGTGTTCTGTACTCTGTATTTTTGTTGTTGTTGTTATTATTGTTATTGTATTTTTCCTACTTCCTACTGTTCCCTTTATTGTGCTCACTCACAATACACAATACATAAGTAGATATATAGAATAATATATAATATAGAAGAAGAGTACTATCTACTGCTACTAATAATAATAATAATGATGGTACATATAATAATAATGCAGAGACCACATCTGTCACTGATGCTCTCATACTGTCTGTACAAAGTTCTCATTGGTGTTGGGTAGTAATATAAAATATATATAAATATAATACTGGTGTACTGGTTTGGTGTGGTGTGTGCTGTGTATTATAATAAAATAAGGGTAATTGTGCTCTGTGCAGTGTGTGCAGTTTGCAGGCCTGTCCGTCTGTCTTTTTGAGTCGATCTGTCGACTTTTCTCTCTGTCTCTCTGGTGGTGTTTTTGCCTCTCCATTTTCCCTCTGTTATTGTTCATTTGTTATTTTGTTTGTGTATATTTTCCATGTTTTGTATTTTCTATCTTGTGTATATGCGTATACTTATAATGGATAATAATAATATCGACGGACGTCACATTTTGACTGTAAATCCAGACCAATTCTCCGTCCTACATAGAATAAAAGATAGAAAACATAAGCATAATAATGAAAAATGCTAATCCTAATCTCCAATCTCAATTCTCTTTATTATTATTATTAAATCGGATTGGAATAAATACAAAATAAAGTGCATACATAGTGCACATGTCCGATACAAGTAGCGAGTAGCGTCGATTCTCAAGTGTGAATCATTTGTAGATAATTCATTAGTATTATCGTACGTATACTTATTTGTATGTGTATGTGGGGTTAAAAGTAGAAGAAGGTTGATGGAAAAGTTTTATCAATTATTAATTCAAATTTCAAATCCTCTTCTCAAATTACAAATGATATAAAACATAAAATAAATCAATGTGTAGAAAATTGAAGCTCATCAGTTTCTGTTTGTTCTTCTCTTGTTTTTCTCCTGATGAATCAGTTTAGAAATTGGATATTATTGTTTTACTTGATGGTAGTTTTGTTAGTTGTTTGTCAAGTTGAGAGGCACGAATTAGATGGAAGTTGGAGAAAAGCTGTCAGTTGTCAATATTGTCAATATTTATACATTATGCTTACTTTTTCGAATCTCGAATATCTGTAATCTGTAATATTGACATTTTCCTAATATGACCACGAAGGAAAGTAATTATCATCATTATTTTATCAAGCTAGTTTTTGCTCACAAAATAAAAAAAGAAGAAGAATATACAAATTTGCCCATTGCATTTTGATTTTTGATACATGATGAATCATGAACGGAGAATCGTTTGAGTTATGGGTTATGGGTCTTGTTTTTGTTATTTTTCAAAACCAAATTTCAAATTCAAATTTATAATATGACTTTAATATTGTTTTTTTATGACGGTCTACATTTTTTATGATGTGATTTATTTTATACTTTATGTTATCTTACTATCATAAACATCGTTAAAAACTCTTTCACTCACACTTACGTCTTACATCTTACATATTGTACGTATATCTCTGTACATATGTAATATGTAGGCATGTAAACGTTGTACATTTGAATGGAAAATGTAGAGTGCGGAGTTATTATTATTATTATTGAATTTTCTGCATGTCTTTATGATCGTCCAGTTGTGAGTTGTAATGTTATGATGATGGTGATGATGTGATGTATGTAAATATAAAATACACTTCTTTTTATTCTTGAATGGAAAAGGCCAGACCAAATCAAACCAAGTCAAATAAAATAAAATCATACATAGTAAAAAGCCTTTAATTTTTAACACAATATTATGATAGAGTGTAGAGATTGATAAATAAGTATACTAAATGCTACATAAAGTATTTATTCTGTAGCATGTAGCATGTATCATGTGAGAAATTGAAAACTGAAACTGGATGGAAAACTTTCTATACCATCTAAAACAAATGTAGATGTTCACAATGTTCACTGTACTATGTAACGCGTAGGAGTAAGAATAGTAATGATAATACAGAATACAGAACAACATGCCAAAAAGTGATGACTAATGTCTGTTGTCTGTTGTATTCGTGGATATTATATGCATATAATATTTTATTATGTATCCCACTGATCAACATTCAGCCTGACATAATAAAAAACTACATTAAATATTTTTATTTGGGTATCTAGTATCTTGTATCTAGTGTCTCTGATAAATGTGTACAATGTATAATGTGTACTGTATACAAGAGAGGTTCGATTGAAGATTGAAGATGAACTAAATTTACCGATATTTATTTATTTATAAATAAATGATGCAGAATTTTTAACAAGAAAACATACACTTCTAAGTTTGTTCTTAGTATTTAGAGTCTGTCTTTATTATTCATTTCCTGTTACGCTTCTTGAACTGAGTTTTGAGAAATGTAGGAAAAAGGAAAGGAGTCATCTTTTCTTGTCACTTTGTTTGATTTTCAATTTTCGTTTCATGTCATTTTCATCCATTTTTGTATTGTATTTCTAATTTCTATGAATAATAATTATTCAGTCTTTTTCATTCCTCGCATTTTTCCTTAAAAAATTAATAATAATTATTCATAATTACTATACAATATACAATACAATAAGAATCTACGGAGAATATGAATTTGAATCCTAATTGAATTTACTTGGGATAATAGAAAATGGAAAATGGACAATAGAAACTGAGATAAATATTCATCCACAGTCCACAATTCACAATGTATAATGTATAGTGACTACAGAGTTTAGTCAAAGTAAAGAAAATAATTTTATTTCCAGAATCCAGAGTCTTTTATGATCACGAAATGAAAATAGAAAACAGAGAATACATAATAGAGAAGACCAAATATGTAAGTAGTAAGTAGAATTGTACATTGTAAATTGTAATATGCATGCAAATTTTATGTAAGCTCGTTCCTCGTTCTGAGTTGTGTAAGAATTAAGAGCTGTCTTTTATTTTTCTTAGATGTTTAGGCAAGTAAAATATTATTCAATTCTGAGTGAAAAAGTATATAGTCATACTCATATTCTTATATCATATATAGTCGTTTTTCATTTTCCTTCCTCTCTTTGAATTTCTACCTTGCTTTCAAATTTCAAATGATTACTATTACTTTTATTATTATTATTATTATTATCATTATCGTTATTAATTATTATATGCCTTTGATGTCTCTCTCTTTTCTTTGAAAAAAGAGGGAAGAGGAGAGGAAAAAGATGGCAAACAAATTTTAATCATATTAGAGGAGATTTTGAAGGGATTTTATTTATTTATGTAGATGTAGACAGGGATTTGTTTTCCCTCTTCATGATTATTATATAACGCACATTGTACAATGCCGCTGTATAATATGCACAATGTACATTGCACACGGTACATGGTTAGTTTGCTCTGTGTAAAATATTAATACCTACCAGCTACCAGCAACATAATAAAGGTTATGTATTATGTGTACTATGTACTATGTATGTGGATTTTCTCTTGTATTTTCTTAACCAACGTGTGCATTTATACAACTGGAGGCTCTTTTTGTTCCAATCACATTAAAATATGGTACGAGATATGAGTTCATCTCAAATCTCGAATCTCTCATCTCTCGAATGTTGAATGTGGAATGTTGAATCTCGGATATGAATGGGAAATTCGATAATAATAGAAATATCTATTCAAAATTCAAACGTGGAGAGTACTGCAGAATGTAGAATGAAGCGTTAGAAGTTGAACTGCAAATTTTCCCAAGGAACGGGATCGTATCGTATATCGTATCAGGTATTTTCAAGCTTCGGTGAGATTTTTTGCTTCCAGGTAAATTTACTTTTTCTATGACTCCACATTCCATATTCCATTGTTAGTTTTTTATAAAGGTCGATATGATTCATATCATTTGTATGATAGTATAATGTATAATAAAGTATGACTAAGAGAGTGCTTTTGCTTTTAGAGAGTGTGTGTGTGCGTGTGTGTGGGTTGTTGATTTGGAGAGGTTTTTCTCCTTCATTTTTCCTTCTGGAATGATTCTGATGCTGATTCTGATTCTTTGAGATTCCAAACTCTGCAGTGTAATAATATATTTTACTACAGACTACAGACTTAAGGCAGGCACGAGTTTAGCTGAGTTTGGGTTTATCAGTGTGGAGTGTGGAGTGTGGAGAAACCGCAAAACCTCAGCTTGAAGTATATTCAATGGAATGGGAATCTAGAATCTCTATTTGGTTTGTGTAATATGAAATATGATTTTATAATGAACATTATGGCTCTCTCTCTCTCATTTCATTTCCATCTCCGTTTTCAGTTTTCATACATTTCCAAAATCCACAATCGACAATCGACAACGTTCAACATTCTCTTGTTCATCATTATTATTATCGGGTAGAATTCTTCCTTCCTCCGTTTTCTTTCCTCTTTTCCCGCACATAATAAGGGAAATGAGGAATAATAAAATTCATCGAGAAAAATATTACAAAGATAGGTACTAGATACCAGGTACACATGTACATTCCATTATGCATTGTACATTACAGATTTCTGCATAGATTTTTGATATGTGACAGCAGCTCCAGGCTCTTCACTCTTCACTCTTCCTTGAATTTTTTCTATTTTTCTCCTAAAATCCACTTTATTCATCGTTCAGCTCCTCATTCATTTGTGGAGAATTCACAATTCACTCAACTTGATGTCTTGTCTCTTGACTGTCCTTGTCTGACTAAAATCTATATATTTGCAATCAGTTCCCTGTACGTCGCACTCAAAACTCCAGATTCAAAACAACACAACAAATAAAGTATTCTGTATATGAGTTTATGAGTTTTTGATAAAATGTTTATCTTGTATCTTGTATCTTGCTCCATAAAGAACGTCGGAAAATGTACCACGTATTGATAAATAAAAAAATCAATATGCTTTTATTTTAAGATTTTTTGATTTGACGTCAAGAGTCAAGAGTATAGAGAGAGTCTGGTCGAGTTGAGTTGAGACTTGATACTTCATCTTCATACTTCATACACTCGAGAAAATAAAAGATGCAAGATATGAAAATTTGGTGGAACTGTAAAATGTAAAATATTGTCATATCACATCTCACATTGTCATTTTTACTCGTATGTTTTTTGTCAAGTATGAATATGAATTTGAATTCTTCATGTTTCATGTCTTTTGATTTTTGATATATCATTTGAAATCTATATATTTTTGATATATCATGTATCATGTATCACGTATGATATTTACTATTTACTATATCATTGCAAAATATTTCAATTTGTAGGTTAAGTTTCATTCTGTTCCATTCTCTGTTTTCCATAAGACTTTAGAATGAAGAGAAAAACATGAAGCAGAATTCAGCATGTATATTACAAATATTTTTTCAATTGCGGTGTGGTTATTTGTTATTTGGGCTTGGTTTGACTTGTATCTTGTATCTCCTTTAAGTAAAATGTCCAAAGATCAAAATGTAAAGTCAAAAAGCAATCGGTACGTCAACTCGTCTTATCTTGAGCCTTTCGTCTTGCGTCTTGAGTTTTGAGCTTCGAGTTTGTAACATTTGCAATTTGCAGTGTGTAGTTTACAATTTACAATAAGGATATGGATTTTAATGTACAATGCCCATAATATAATTTATTCGCATTCGTATTCTTATACTAATGGAAACTACATGTACGCAAATATATAATATACAAGACAAATTGCACAGTGTACAATGTAAACAGAAGAGTGCAAACAAATAAATGAGAGATTGGTTTGAAGAGTTTTCAAAGTGGTTTATTTCGAGCTGCTCCTTCATTTTATCTTTTATTGTGCCTTTTGTAACTTGTGACTTCTCACTGCTCTCAACTCTCAATGCAGAAAGAATGAGCTGGTGTAAATACTAAACACACAAAAAGAAGTATATACTTTTCTTAATTTTGCATGGAGATGGAGATGAAATGAGAAATGGAAATATGATATAGCTTTTCATTATTCTAATTGGAAGAACGTCAAACTATTTTTAAATCAATGTGGAGAATTTTGAGATTTTGATTTTGAGAAGTGGTGACTGGTGAACTTGCTTCCAAGAAAATTTGATGAATCAACTTTGACTCCTTGACTTCTGCTTCGGCTTGGTTTGGTTTGGGTGGATTTTCTACGTCACGAATAAATCGAATCGAATCGAGAATCGAGAATCGAGTCATCATCATCATCATTGTAATCGGTAATTTTATACTGTATCCACACTAAATGTAAGCTACGAGATACGAGGAATAAAAGGTACAAGAACAAGAGTGAATCTGTACTCTGTATTAGATTGGATTGGGTTTTGTACGCGGAGGTTTTGATTCAAATTACAAATTACAAATCATTATAGATTTATTACGAAATGAGAGAGAGAGAGCGAATGAGCGAGCGAGAGAGACAGGGTGAGATTTCATAGGACTCGGGAAACCTCAGTTATGATTTATTCTCCAAACATGTATCTTAAATATTAAATAGTTGAGCAGAATTTAGTTCAGCATCGGCTTCAGCTTCAGTTTCAGCGTCAACTCATTCAAAGATTGTCGATTGTGGATTGTCGAGCGTCGAGTTTACAAGTTACAAGTTATTTACTTCGTGTTTCATGCTTTTGCATATAATTCCATCTAATGTGATGTAATTTTCAGATTGTTCTCCATTCTCTATGCACAATCCAAAATACCAAATACAATGCAAAATTTGTAGATGAATAATACAGCCACAGTTCGCTGTACATTGTAAAACTACACAATATATATAATTTACATCTTTGTGTATAAAATATACTAGTATAGATATTTAAGTATGTGTTTATGTAGGTATGAAATCCACAAGTAATTTCCCCCGCCCCCAATTTTTTCTACAAACTTCTGGTTCCACAGTAAAAACGCATGTATAATGTATAATGTCATAAGTCTCATAAGTCAGGAGGCATAAATATAAAAGATGAAATACATGTAACATGGAATTTATTGTGCAACTTGCGATAGAACTTGGACACAATTCCAATTTCCAATTCCAACTTTGAATGGAACTTTCAGTTTGAATTTTGAATGTTTCAAAGTTGAAAGCCCAAGGTGAAGTTATATTGGGAAAATGGAATATTAGTACTTAAAACTTAAACCATATGGAATATGGATTTGACTTGAATTGAAGAGGTTGCAAATATATTATTTAGTAATACAAAATTCAACTATAAACTACAAACTACACAAACAACTTTTTACATTTTACATATAGCATTTGCATATTAAAGTTAGTTCTCTTCCTTATTTTTTTACGGATGTGCACATCATGATATCATATGAACTATGAATGTATTTTTTCAATGCTGTAGACTATACAAGTATACATTTTCCTCTCGACTCTCGACAGTTTGACAAGATGACAAAACTTGACAAGAATGACGCCACTGAAAAAACCGTTCAATGTTCAACACATTTGAATTTAAATGCTCCCATTGTACACTCTAGACACTAGACACACATGATACATAATATTTTTCAAGTTGTGCACTGTGAGCTGTACACTGTACAATTTACATGTGTATTATGTATTATATGCTGTATATTTATTTTATAGTTTTAACTTTTAACTACCAAACTTTTTTCACCCTGGAAAAGTTAATGATGTGTAGTTTGTAGTTGTAGTTTGTACATACCATTTTATATTGTATATTGTTCGTGTATATGTACTGTGTACTGTGAAATTAGCAAATGGTAAATAATAAATACTATTCTAGTTTGTAGTTTCAACTGCTGTTGAGATCTGGAAGTGAGATACATTCATAATACATACATGTATTTTGCATTTTGGGTAGGCCGATACAACAACAGCAGTTTATAGTTGTACTTGTACTTGTGTATATGTGTCATCACATCATAATCTCAATTCTCTATGCTCAAATCCTACAGTTCTGTCTTCTGTCTCCATTTCTTTTCAAGTTTAAAATACTTATGTATTCTCCTACACTCTTGATGAGATGTTGGAGAAATGCTGTACAATTTACATATGATACCTAAACATATATATTTTATATATTATTGGTCTGATTGCTGATTGTTGATTTTACAAATGATGATTTACTACTTACTACACTATTGCACTACATATATATTATATATTAGCTGGAGGCTGAAACTCAAACTCTGAATCAAAATTCAGATTGAAATAAATTGTAAATTATTATTTGTCCTCAAGGCTCCTCGAAATAAATAAGTGCTGATGTATTTATTTGTCAACTCCAAACTCCAAATTCTTCATATGTATTATTTACTATGTATTATGTATACTGTACACCCGATTCCCATTAAATCATTTACGGTGTACAATTTTCCACCGCGTTGTTCTCTTCATAATTAATGGTTGACAGTTTTGATGGTATAATATGCTCAATGCTCAAGGCTCAAGGTTCAACATTGAATAGCAAAGATTTGTCTTCGCCTTGCATAGTCCACAGTAAAAAAAATTACAGACTGTGGACTTGTCATAAGTAATAAGTATGAAAATAGGAGAGAAACAAAGATACAAAAAGTGCAGATAAATGTATTGTCAATTAAAGTAGGTATGCAGTGTGCACTGTGAAGAATTTAGTATGTAGAATGTAGACCTTCATCACGTTTCATCGAGCATCGAGTATCGAGTAGGCAGAATTTATATGTTATTATGGGATGGGATATGGAATGGCTGGTGAACTTCGCATGGGATGTAAAAAATTATTACACATTACAAGTTTGATTGGACGTGAAATGTGCAATGTTGGAGGTTGAACTAGAAACTAGAAAACAGAAACGACGTAGAGGAAATCAACGAGAGTTCAATTAGCAAAATTGAATCAAATTGAATGGGGAAATTACAATAAAAGCAGAGTAGAAACTCAGTACTGACTCAGGACTACAAATACAGATACAGAGTATGCTGAATGCAACTATGCATATTGATATTTGATATTCATATGTGAAACTGGTACATTGTGCATAATGATAATACGATGCTATACAAAGTTGAAGGATATTGCGTTTCTGTATTAGATTTAATACATTGCCCACTGCATCTACAATCTACATCATAAACTCGAAATTGCAAATTGCCAAGATTCACGAGAATCGGACATGAGGAAAAAATTGAGGATTCCGAGACATCAGCACATAATAATTGTATCTGTAATGTAATTGAATGACGAAACTAAAAGCTCTGGAATTCGGAATTCGGAATTTCGGAATTTGGTATCTGGAAAATTTATTAACTCTTTTTTTTCCATTTCATTTCGTCTCCTATGGGAAATAGGAAAAGAAAAAAGAACTACTATTATTTATATATACAAATCCCATTTTTCTTTGATATTTCGAATTTCAAATTTTAAACGTGGAAAAATCAGTCAAATAGAAATTTGAATTGCAATTTCATTTTCAGGCTCAATGCTCAGTATTTATACCTTCTACATTTGGTTTTGCTTAGGCTTCGGCAGCATTTTCAATATCCAATAGTCAATAAAAAACAAAGTCCGAGGCTTTGAAAAAAAATGGCAAATAGCTTTTAGTATTGGCCAAAAATTAAATTCTGTTCAATTCTCAATTCTCAAAGTTTTTTGCATGCAAAATAATTCGCATGCACATCTTTTTGCCCCCTTTTTACCTGTCTCCATTATTTGGTTTAGTATTTGTATTTGTATTTGTACTTGACAAGGACATTTTGTACATTAATTTCAACAGCTTGGCGTTTGGAGTTTGGAGCAATTGCTCTACGTTATAAAGTTAAATATTACTATCAAGTTGTATACAAACAAAAGATACAAGATGCAAGTTTGTCATCATCTGTGAACTGTGAATTTAGTAGGAGAAAGTGTATTCGTATTTGTATTTGTATTTGTATTTGTATTGAGTATTGAATTTCCTTTTATGTTATTTGTCAATGAGACTGTGCAAAAGGAGTATTTGTTAAGAGATAAAAAATGCATACCCATAATATACATATGTAATGTGCATTACCACTTAGGATTTAGGCAGTAGGGAAGCAAATGATAAAAAAAATATAACATACACTTTATTTAAGCAATACACACTCGTATAGCTTGTAGCTCGTAGCAAATAAAGACATGAGGAAAAGATACATGAATCTGCTGAATGCTCAATGCTCAGCTATTCAAAATTTGAATCATAATTTAGCACCCTAATGGAAATGGAAGTGGAGTCTTTGATGCAATTTAATTCCTCTTCCTTTTATCCATAAAAGGGTAAAAACTGTTTTTATCTTATTTTTTATTCCACGATGAACGATGAGCGACAAACGTCTTCTTCTTCTTCTCCTACCTCTAAACTAATGATAAAGAAAATAATTCCATTATCGATAAATAGATAATAGATAATGTAAGATGTAAGTATTAAGTATAAGTGCTCATCATCATCATCATCATCATCACACTAATACCAATTTACCTGACGCAAAAAGTACAAAGTACAAATCATATGTTTTTTCATGTATGTATCACGCGTACGAAGTATGAAAGGTTTGTATCTTGTATCTGGAATCTGTAAATGGTCCAATCAAGTAGTAATTTTGGATTTTCCGGAACTTTGAACTTCAAACTGATTGCAACAGCATTTACTCAATCATTTTGTAAATTGTACATTTTTTACACGTTTGAATTTTGAATGCAGAAAACATTTGTGGAAATGGAGAAAAAACATCAAAGCGGAGAGCCAAGTTTATAATTGCAAAAAATGAGAAAATTGCAATCGGCAAGGATTAAAAAAAACTTCCGTGTGTATCTAATAGAAAACTGTAATACTGTACACAATATATGTTTTAAATGTATTGTCTGTTATGTATTATTATGTATCATCCCCTTTTACTTTTTTTGTACAAAACTGCATTGATATGGATGCTGTACCTTTTTTTTCTTCCCTTTTCCTTTATTCACGCTCTGATTTGCGTCCCTGATGACTGATGATGAGAAGCGAAAGGCAAAAGGCAAAACTGACAAAATCAAAAAGCAAAAGGCAAAAGTAAAAGGCGTGTGATCAAACATGTGTAATTTGTAATTTGTTCTATGTCTGCATACTCTGGATCTACGTCTATCTGTCTCTATTTTGTGTACATTTTGCAGTATACAGATATGATGTTGATGTTGATTTTGCTGTTACGTTTGTTGGCAAAAGTTGAAAGTCCAAAAATCCTTTTTTCCATTTCATGGACAATTTTGATATTTTCCCTTTTCAATTTATTTTAGTTGCGTAACTGCTGCATCTGCATCACAGATCACAGATCACAGCTCGAAGATCAGAGTCTCACTCAACCTTGTAAATTGATTTGAATCGGAATCAGAATCAAAATGTGAATGTGAGTTTTTAGTGAGATAGCATTTTAGGAAATAGTTCCGTTCCACTCAATTCGCCAGTCACTGTATATTGTATTTGTAGCTTCTGGTTTCTAATTCCTGGATTCTGGATTCACATCCACTGACAAATTAAACAGAAGCGGATGACAAAAATAAAAAGATGTAGTCTCAATTCGCAAGTCTTGCCTCGCGCATTTAATTAGATGAGATTAGCTGATCAAATTATATTGAATGTTGAAAAACACTCGGAAAAACTACAAGTATTCATCTGACGTCAGACATGCTGTCTTCTTTTTATCTTTATTATTATTACATTGTATGTATACATGTGCATTTTACATCTATATTTAGTATTTAGTATTTACTATTTACACGTCTCATGTCTGTATGATATATAAGTATTATTAGTACTAGGAATCAGTTCTAGTGCAACAGTATTATCTATTATCAAATTTTATGATATTTTCTGGCCGTTCATTTACTTTTTGTATCAGCGGATGAACACTACAGAGAATTACGTATAATGTATTTTGTAACAGTGAACAGTGTCAAGTAAATAAAGAGGAAATTTCTATTAGAAATCAAAATATTATGGATTATGGATTGTAGATTAAAAAGATGGGCTATGGGAGACGGCTGACCGCCTACAAGGTTAAATTAAACATTATTACTCTACTTCTTACTCATTCTAAATTTATCAACCGTTCATAATAAATAATATACATTTATACATTTTTATTACGACGAGATACGAAATTCATCATATTGTATTATATGCAATAGCTCATTTCTTTTTAATTGAAAATTGGAGTGTGGGAGTTAACTTGATAATTTTACATGTACATTGTACATATTATATAGATGCGATTTACAATTCATATATATGTATTAATAACTAAAATATACTTTCAGCTTGTATTTTCATGTATAAGTAATATCATATGTATGTATTAAAAATATGGACTCATTCTAAATTCTGACTTGTGACTCATCTCTCTCTTGTCATTAGTTTTCAGTTTTCAGTTTCCACGTTTTCCCATTTTACATTTTACGACTTTTGAGCCACTCGAGTCTCTCTTCTCTCTCATCTCTCGTTTACTATAATATAGTGAATAATGTTATAGTATTTGTAGAGAAACTGCAGACATTAAACATGGTAAAATGTATAATAGTTGTACATTATGCATTATGGAGTAATAATAACTAATAAGAACACATTTCCTCTCAACTCTCGATTCCTGACTTGACTTGGCTTGGCATAGCTTAGTTTAGTTTAGTTTGACTTGATTTGATTTGACTTGACTTTAACTTTGAGGACTCCTCACTGTAGAAAATAGAAAAGAGAGAGAGAATACTTGACATGAAATATGAAAAATGAAAAATGAGTAGTAAGTTTAAATGAACTTTAGTACTGTTGTTTCTTCTTCTTTTCTATTCTCTATTCTGTGTTCTGTGTAGTTTGTAATGCTATGATGTGCTATTGCTGTCATAATATACACTATTATACTATGTAGAATGTACTGTGTAGATACTAGATATTTAGTTGAAGCTCATCAGAAATTCTGCCCATATCCATGTCATACAGTAAAAGTATGTTTATAGTTCAAACGCCTCCACACTCTAAACTCTAAACTCCACACTCCACACGTTCAACATTCGACATTCAACATTCAACATTCAACGTAGGTATCTATCTACTACAATATCTCATGCTCAACTTTACTCACGGTTCTCGTTTCCTGACTTGTGTTGGTGTTACTTGTTCATTGTAGTCTATGGGCTTTTATACCTACTCTAAATGCGAGTACCTATACAAACTACAAACTACTAACTACTAGCATGTACAATGTAAAATGTACAATGTACAATGTACAACGAACAATGTTGAATTTACTAGGAAGAGAAGTGTACCAGAGACCAGAGCAGAGCAGTGGTACTAGGTATTTTTGCAAGATTGACTGAGTGACTCACATTGTAATTGACCGTATGCCATCAACCATCATCATTATTATCATCATCATAACAATCATGATATTATTATACTTTATACTAGACTGGAAATCATATTCCATTCTTTTACTGTTATACTTGGTAGTTAGTTGGATGAGTTAAACCATGCTAAATTCGGATTGCGTGTCTACTCCAAAAATAATAATATCAGTAATCAGTAGTAGTAAAAGTACCAGTACAAGTTACAAATATCAGGATGCTTGAAAACTGTCTACTGTCTCAGTCCGTCTAAATTGTGAATGATAATGAATGTCAGGGTTTCGGTTACACATCATCAAGTATCAAGCATTTACAAAATCTACATTCTTCATGTACCTGTGATATACGCATGAATCCCAAATCCCACCAACTAATCAAAAAATAAAAATTCAATCATCATCCGATTCTGAAACTTTATGTCGGTACGGAACAAGGAGTAAAGAGTATCGTACCACGTGGAGACTGGAGATTAATCACTATTGAGAGTTGAGAGTTGAGCTTAATAAGTTCTTGTGCCGAGTCAATCAATTTTCATTTCTGGGGAAATGGAGAGAACCAGAGAAAAAAAATTGTACCTAATTATATTACTTCATGTCATGATAAGTCTTCAGGATTCAAGATTTCATGCATTCGTACTTTGTACCAATCTCAAGCCGCATGCCGAATGCCGAATACTGTACATTGTACATATTACACGTGTATTAGATATTAGATTGTATGCATTATGCATTATTATTCTGTGCGCTATACTTTTGCAGTTTTTGCGTGGGTTCATCTTTTATCATGACCGTGTCTTATAATTTATAACATTTTCCGTCTAACCTATTTACTGATATTTCCACGTTGTACAATGTGCCACATGCACTATAGACTATAGTGTATTATCAATGGTGCATTTGGTTCTTTCTGTTTAGTGTGTGCAAGTATCTGCATTCTGCATTCTGTGTTATGTGTAATATATATTATCTATTATGTAGTCTTGCGCAGGTATATCTTTTATCTTGTATCTTTTATCTCCCATCTTGTTGCAAACTTAATACTTGAAACTACTTGAAAGTTGAGAGAATATGAGAACTTTCAATGCTCAACGTCTCAAAACTCAAAAGCTTTTGATCTACTTCTATCTTGAAAATCAAGAGCATACGGGTATCACTATAAGTAGATCTGTATTCTGCATTTTGTAGGTATCTGCTCACAAATAAATGTGAATGAGAATTATGGAGGTGGATGTTAAATCTTAATTTATTTTGCTTTTCATTTACCATTCCACAAGACACAAGACATTGTATAAGACAACGTGAAGAATGGTGCAATAAGAATATGGAACATTAAAATCTGTGTTATTCTCCAAATTCCAAATTTCTAAAACCAAATGATAAAATAATAATACTGGTAAATGGTAATGATGATAAATTCAAATCGGTCGTGTTTCTTCTTATCTTTAACTGTGCACACCTTTGGCGTTTGGCGTTTGGAGTTTGAATTTGAATTTGAACTCAAATTGCCATATCACATGGAGAAGGGAAAAGGGAACTGCTGAAAGTCTTCCATCATTTATCATTTATCAAGTATTTTAGTATAATATATCCGTGTCCCAAAGCTCAAGAGTCAACAGTCAAGAGAGCAACAATTAAGATATCCTAAAACACATTGATAGAACATAGAACAGCATATTCATAATAACGATAATGATAATGATATGGAATATGCATGTTTTTTCTCTCTTTTCCTCCTCCTTTTTTTGAGAGGGAGATCTTAACAGCTGATACGATTGTTATGGTAATACATGGATAACAATGATGGCATGTTGAAAGGATTGGATTCAAATTCAAATGCAACATGGATGCTCCATGTTCAACGTCCATTGTATAGATTAAATATATTGTATAGATTGTAACTGCGATGCGATGTCAAAGTACAATGTATAATGTACACTGTACACATTTATATTTTACATAAAGGAGTCGACCAACATATGAAACATAAAATTTTTACATGATACTTAGGACTAAGACTACGACTACGAATACGGCTGGTGTAGATGCACGATGCACAATGCACACACATGGTCTCTTTATTTTGTATCTGTCTCGGTCTCAAGTATCTATAAAGTCTCAACCCTTCCTTTCCGTCCTCACTGTGTCAATTTTCAATGGGAATATCATGTTTTTGACCAAACCAGCTACTTCACTACCATGTATTTACCGTAGACAAAGTAAAAAGTATAAAGTATATGGTGTTGGGAGTAGGTATTTGAGGAACAAAATACAAAGCCCAAAATTCAAAACTTAAAACTCCAAGCTCAAAACAAAAGAGCAGAACAGGCCACATATGTATGGTACATTCTCTTCCTTCCTTCATAATAAAATTATGGTAATGACGTGCACACGTGTAATTATTACACCCGCTTCCACTTTTCTTCTTCTTGCGCTGTGTATTATGCATTATATTTGATATTATACCTTTTATACTTTGTCTTAGTCGCCTTAATTACATTAATTTTACTGTATCTCTCCCTCCATTTGCAGGTCTCTGTTCGCCATAAATACTTTTTGAAACTTTCAACTTTTTTTATGAATAATGTACAACGTACGTGTTACATGTTACATGTGCTGAGTATTGAGCCTGAGTTTAAAGTTGAGTTGAACTTTTGAACAAAAGACAAAAGGAGATCCTCCACGGTTTTATGTTTTATTACTTTAATGATTATATTGCACTCGTCTTTTCATGTGTAATTCATTCATTCATAATTTATCCCGGTAATAATAATAATAATTGTAGCCAAACATATGAGTATAAAATAGATGCAAAATAATAATGGCACACTACAAAAACAAAAATAACAATGAACAATGTACGAATTTTGAGAGGACCATAACTAAAGATTAAAAGAATAAAGATCCATTTGAAAAATCTCTATTGTGACAATTATAAGTACATACAACAAATTTTGAGACTTGAGACTCAAGATTCAAGAATGAAAATGTATACATGCATTCTGTACATTCTACATGTGGTATGTATTTTTGGCTTGGCTTGGTTTGGTTTGGTTACTTTTATTATCATTGTTATTATTGATTCAAGTACTATCAGAAGTCAGAAGCTCTTGTATCTTTTATGATTTGTTCAAGATGCTCAAGATTCAGAATTCAAAAGAACAAGACATGAGTGTTGAGTGTCAGTGCCAGCCCATAATATGAATGATACTGTGTCAATTGTTGAGTTGTGAGAGCACAAAATAGTAAACAACATGTTGTACCATGTAATAATAAGGTGTACAAATGTAGAACTATTTTGGAAATCCTACACAAGACGAAATTGCACACTCATATGATATTTTATTGTACCAGTTTATGTACCATATTATTTACATGGTAAATAAGTACACGAGGGCGGGATGAAGAAATAAGAAGAAGAAGAGGAACAGAAAAATACTCATGTACTAGAGTGAAATTCATGACATGGTTTATGTTTCTCTGGTTTTGTTCATTTTGGTACATACTGTCAATTTTGACAAGCTCTTGCTAATTTTCTAGGTTGATTTTTTAAAGCTTGAGCATTAAATTTAATATTGAAGATGGAATGTATATAGAATACAGAATCAAGATGTTATATTATATTTTGCATCTCGTTCAAAATTTATAATTATTACATTATGGGCTTTATTCGTTATGCGCCATACTAAAAAGAGACCTTTTTATTTTATTTTTTAGTACTCTGAACTCTAAAGAAACAAATAAAAACTTTGCATGTAAAATGTAAATAGTAAATAGGAAATAGTTTTCTTGGTCCATTAAAACGAAAAAAATGAGCAATTATATCTTATATTATATAGTTCAAATTCTGACTCTACTGGTAAAAATACAAAATATACAATATTTTTCTACTCTTTATGACCTGTATTTTTACATATTATGTTTTCTTTTACTCCAAGAAATATGTACAAAAGTATATGTATACTGTGAAAATATTAAATAGAACTCACATGACATGTATTATACATACAGCATCTTTACAGCTCATGTCTCATCTTTGTCTCATAACTCATAGCTCATAACGTGTGTTTCCTTTATCCTTTCGTTTTGGTTGTATTTTTTCTGTTTCTAGTTTTATCTTTTCTGTGCTCGTCATTTCTCTCCTAATTCATAAAACACGGCGTAATTTTTTTATTTTATTTTATTTACCGCACACCGTGTCTCCGTTCCATTTTTTTGTGGATAAAAGTTCAAAAAATGACTTGCTAAAACCTTGAGCATTAAAGTTTAAAGTCAAAGAGAGTAAAAGAAACAAAAAAAGAAAAACTGGGGGAAAAGGGTTTAAATTTTTAAACATGACAGTAAATGAGATTCTCTCGTCGTTCTTGTTCTTCCTCGTTCCGTCTGTAGTCTGTACATATGTAGTACATAGATAATAGATATCTATTCTAGATTCAAGATTCCGTAGTTTCTTGCCTTTGTCCAGTCGTAGTTCCAAGAATTGAGAACTCAGTATGCCGTGTGCAGTCTCAATTCCCAATCACAACTCACAGTGACAAAATACGATACAGGATATATAGTGCATTATATATTATTTATCTTATGACTTTTCAAATTGTCCATTTGTATTCAGTATTCAGCTTTGGAATCGGGAGCTCCGAGTTGAGTTGAGGAAAATGGTCATAAAATGGCTACTCGCATCGAATCTTCAAATCTGATTCTCACTATCACTATTATTCTCACTCACTCTCACTCTCAAATTGAACATGCAACATGCAAGGTCCAAGATGGAAAACCCAAACGGATCCGTTTTGATGCTTTTATACGTATTTTAAAATATTTGTATACTCTCTATGCTCTGTAAATGATGGTACATTCAAGCTGCTAACTGCTGTGTTCATTGAAGGATTGAGCTATTGGCTATTGGTGATTTTTATGGAGGATACAGGATAAAGCATCCATGCACAAGGAAGCACACAGAGGAGAGTAATAAACGTGAAACAGCAGGGAAGTTTATTTACCGGGGAAACTTTTTTTCCGAAAGAAAAGAGGCTACAGGTGGCTTTTGCTTTTGGCTTGTCCTCTCTCCTTGTCTGCTTTTGCTTCTGTTGGCTCTCACTTGTACATTGAACAGCATATATTCGTCTACAGGACTTGACTCCCTATCCTCGTGTGCAGTTCTCCGTCCTCAATTCTCAATTCTCAAAGCCCAAAGCTCAAAGCTCAAAGCTCAAATGTGAATTTTAGGTTTAGTCAACTCTTCAACTTTTCAACTCTGACTTGACTTGATTCTTGATTCTCAATTCCCAATCCCTCCTTTCTTTTTCTTCTTCTTCTTTTTCTTTTGCTTGTTGTTGTTGTCTTGTTAAACCTTTTCCTCCTGTCTTTCTGTCTTTCTTTCTTTCTTTCTTTAAGGAATCAAGTATGAAAAAAAGATCGTAAAAAGATGGACGAAAAATCGCCTACACACTATGCATTCACGTCTCTTTATTCTACATCTTCCAACATCCACCCTGCAGTTTATTCCACACTGTAAATTGTAAAATCTACACATGAGCCAATTCATTTTATTTTATTCTATTCTATTTCATCCTTTTGTATTGAATTGCAGTAGCAAAAAATGAAACAAAAACAAGAACACCAAGTATATCTATTATGTATTTGCAATGTATACACATGCACTATAAACTATAATATATATACTTTAAACAGTATATCTAGAAGCGAGCATTGCATCTGTATTTCAATTTCGATTTGGTGTTTGGTGTTTGTGGTGCAAGCTGCATCTCAAATCTCAAACTGTGTTGCCTTTTCCTTTAACTTGAGACTTGACGTTTGTATTTATGTTTTGAGCTTTGTGTGCTGAGGAGAAAAAGAAGAGGAGAGTGAAAAGAAAAGGAACAAATGACAATGTCCAATAAAAACTATCATCTGTAGACATTTTACACTACATTCTATTTGTATAGGCAGGAGACAGACTGCAGAAGAGAATTGTATAAAACACCCATCCTTACAAACACCAGGAAGCAAAGCCAAAGAAAAAGCAAAGGCCAATATAGAATATCTGTATGCTCGTAGACATTCATTGTGTTACTGTTTATTTTTGTGCACGCCAAACCAAACCAAACGTCAAACGCCAACTTTCAACTGCATACAGCAGTCAAAACACAAGTCTGGTGACTGGAGAAAACCACGAGAATTTAGTAGTAGTAGGAAAAGAAATAAATCTGTTCACGAACAAACCAACTCTTGTAAATTCTAATTGTAGAATCTACCTAGAATTCTGCTCAAAGATCTCACCCATTTTCTGGATTTTTACTTTTAAACTCCAGCATCTCGCCAACAAAACTGAAATTTAAAGGGTTAGATTGGCAAAGTCCAAGTACTCGTGAAGATGACGACAGTGAGACAGTGAGAATTGAGATTGTCACTGTAACTTTTACTTTCAACCTGGCCTGGTCTCTGGTCTGTTTACAGATATAGCTGTTAGCTGTAGTTGTAAGATGTAAGATATTTTAAATAAATGTCTCACATCACACTCCATGTCACATCTTTAATGCTGATTGCATCATGTATGGTGTATGGTGTTTGGTGTTTTATACATGTTAGATCCTAAATCCTAAATCATGTTTCATGTTACATGGTACACGAGTAGATTTGGTTTTTTGGCGAGTGTGGAAAACTGAGAGCGTGACCAGACGACAAACGACGAGACAACGAGACACAAGACAGCATTGCAATCTGCATTTCTACATTCTACATGTAAATACAAAAGGATAAACCATGTTGGCGAGATTCGACATTTGAGATTCGAGATATGAAATACGAGAGACTTGTGAATGCACATTGCACATGTCAATATAAATATACAAAGCACAAAACGTGAATATGAAAATGATACATTTTATTACCCTCTCTCTCTTCACTTTTTACGTACATGCATAATAATCTGCTGCACTGTTACATCTGCAGTATTTCTTTGTGCCTGTCTCTGTCTGTGCTCTACGATTCTACGGTTTAGTTGTACAATTCAAATGAGCTTTTTTCTTCAAATCTCAAACCTCTTCAACTTTTCTTCACTCTCTTCTCTCTTCTTTCTCGCTCATCATCTTATATCTTATATCACACTTCTATATTTATACTGTGGACGGTGTATGAAGTATGAATGAAATGAGAAGTATATTTGTATTTGTATTATTATTATCATAGGTTTTAGCTTGGTCCGGGCCACCCGACTCTAAACTCCCAAGTCCTTCACGCTTATGCAGTAGGCAGTAGTACACAGTACAAAAAGTCAAAAAGTGTAGCATAATCCCTTCACACATCATATCCTACGGAAAATATACAAAGCTAATGGAGAGCGAAGAGACGCGATCTTGAATCTTGAATCTTGAAACTTGAGTCTAGTTCCACTCTCCACTCGTTTTTTTTTCTAGCTTTTCTAGCTTTTCAAGTTTTTAGTGTGTGTAGTTTGTAGTATTTGTATTTTCATAAGCGGAAAAGGAGGAAAGTAAGAAATACATAATACATAGATATAGATAGCACAAGTAGTACAGAGAAAGAAGACGAGAAAATACAAATTCATGTTACACATTGAGAATTGAGCACTGAAATATCTATCTACAATCTACAAAACACACACCGAGAGTGAGAGAGTTATTAGAGTGAATGGAGAGAGAGTAAATACACATGTTGGAAATACGGATGAATTTAGTCATAAATAACGAGAGAGTTCCATGTACAGTGTACAATGTACAGTGCACAGTGTACAGTGCACAGTGTACCGTGTACAGTATACTTTGTATAGAGAATGGAGATGAAGATGAGCAATAAATAAAGATATGGAAATAACGGTAGTGTTAACTCTCATCTTGTACACTGTACATGGTGAATATAGTGTACAAATATATCTATCTATGTAAGGGAGCGGCATTTGTGTTGCTGTTTCTGTTTCTGGTTCTGGTTCTCTTCAACATTGAATTCAACTAGGAAAAATTTAGTCTCTAGTTTTGCAGTTTGCTATTCATAGCCAAAAGTCCCACAGCAACTCTTCATTTAATACTTTATACATATGTGTGATATACCTCCATGCTGTTTTTTATGCTTTCTTCTGTATTCTACAAACATGATGCTTGCTGCTTTCAGGTTCAAATGCACATGAGTACTTTTATATCTTTGACATGTCCATGTAGAGTGTAGAGTGTAGAGTGTAGATGCATGTGTATCTAAGTTCCAAGTTCTAATGTCTAAGTTTAGCTAAACGGAGCGTTTGTTTTTTTTCTTCCTGAGCAAAATATAAAATATACTTGTACAACGTACATAGGTAAATTTCCACATGGAGAGAGGATTAATAAGTGTTTCGAGTTTAGAGTACAAGTTTCAAGCACACATTTCTTTCCTCCTCCACGTTTTTTTTATACTCTGCTCCTGGATAAACTGAGTGACTGTTTGATGTCGGTGTCGGTGGATCTGTACTCTGTACTCTGTACTGTACCTATACTCAAAACTCGAAGCTCAAAACAGAGTAGAAGCAGAAATTGTAGCTTTATTTGGCTCGCTATTCTCATTTTTACTCTCCTCTTTCTATCTCTCATATAATATATCTGTCTTCTGTCTCCTGATAAATTGACTTGTACTCCATATAATAATAATAATGAAATGCACACTGCATATATTGCTGTTGTAGATTGTAGGTAGTAGATAGTAGTTAGATTCAAAATTGTTTCATAGCTTCTTGTTCTTCCTTCTTCGTTTGTCGTTCGTCGGTGCTACTGTGAATTATGGTTCATGTAAATGTACAATACACAATACAAAATACACTGCACTGACTTGAGAGAGAAGAGACGAATCTGAATCTGAGTGTGAGTTTGCATATTGTGCATTGTATCATCTTCATTTAAATTACACACTACACACTACACACACCACGCTCCATCGCTCTAGAATTTAGAATCCAGTGCATAATAAAATCTAAAATCTACTAGAAACTAAAAGTGGTGTGGTGAATGAACAGCTTTTTCATTACATGTGTAACTTGTAACTTGTAAATTGTAAATATTTCACATTCAATCCAATCCAATTTCATCCTATTCTACAGTATGCTAAGTAAATGCAGATTACAGATCACATATCCAGCATTCACACTTTACACTTTACAGACAGTCATTTCAATGTCAGTGTAACATGTAACATGTCTGATGTCTGGTATAGGTAATTTTCTGAATTCTAAATTATAAATACTCTAGACTCTAGAGTTATTAGACTTATTTTAGATTTAGATTTAGATTTCCTATTATATCATGTATAGTACTATTTAAAGGCGTGTACAGTGTACAGTGTAAAGTGGGATATGAACCTGGTTTCTGATGATCAAATGGTCTGATATCTGATAGAGAATGAAATGAAATAAATATGGTGAATTTCCATACGTATGTTTCATGTTTTATTCTGACGATTTATTTTGGCAAATGCAAGAGTTCAATGTTCAGCTTTCAGCTTTTTGTCGAGTGAGGAACCAGAGGAACCATATTATAGGTATTTTAGGTATACTACATATGCATACAGATATACAAGCCTATAATCCATATTGAACATTGAATACAATCTAGAATCTACAGCCTATACAGACTGCGGACAAGAATGACGCTCCAGGGCAAATTTCTATCAAATGAGCATTTTATTCTATTTTAATGGTGACTGTCATAAATCCACAGGAGAGAGAGAGAGAGAAGAACCCGCATATTCGCATTATATTTTGTATTACTTATGTCTACTATATTTCAAACGTGAATGAAATTAAAATGCAATTTTTGACAGGTAACATGTAATACTTTGTTCCATGTTCTTTATTCTTTATTATTCTTCTTTTTCTAAGGATGGATCACGGAGCTAACTGCATAAGACATAAAACATAAAATCCGGATTTTCTTGTCTTGTTCTCAATGGGCAATGTTCAATTCTGAGAGAGAGATGGGAAAATTGTGAATTGTGATGACAGGAAAATAGTACTGTTGTAGATACTTAGTTATCACGTCGTAAATAATTTTTGTAAATCTTCCGTCTTCCATCTTCCATCTCCCATTCCAATTCGAATTTCAATTTGAAGGTTGATAGTTGATAGTTGTTGGATGTTGGTTGTTGATATATTGTAATGGTGATAAGTGATAATGCATCAAAGAGTGCAGTTAAATGCAACTCTAGTCTTTACTCTCTGCTTGAAACTTGGGACTTGTGAATGGTGAACATTCTTGTTTCAAGTTTGTGTGATGAAAAAAAGGATGGTGAATATAATACATAATATATAACTAAACTCAAAGCTCAAAATTCAAAACTCAAAACTAAACGTGAGATAAACAGTTCTGCGTAACGTACAACATAAGATAATATAATATAGCATGGTGATTATAAATGTAAAGATTAGCATCATCAACCATTGAAAGAGCTAATGACCGATGTAACTCCAAACTTCAAACAAGAGAGGATGAAATGGCACATTCAAAACACAAATACAAAATACAAACAGACATTTACATTTTGTGTTTTGTATTTGACATGAGCTCTCCTATTTCTATTTCAACTCGTACAGTAAACAGTCAATGTTAAAAATTATCACTGCTCTCTTCTCTCTCCTTTTGTTTTGGCTTGTTTTATATTTGTATATTTATTTATCCAATGACTGCTGACTGCTCCTCCGTCTGTACTCTGTACTCTGTGTAGTTTAGAGTTTAGAGTGCTCTTTACTTGTTTACACGAGTGATATCAGAAACACTTTAGGATCTAGAATCTAGAATCTAGAATCTAGAGGTTTATTCAGCTAGACAAATTGCTAAATGCTCTCTCTCTCTTAACTATCTTTCTCTGCAATCTCCTGCATATTCGTGTATTTTCATTTTTCATGCTTGTTGTTTGTTGATTTCTATATTCTATATTCTGTTTTCTACAGTCTACAGAAATAAAGTACGTTCTACGTTCTACGACTATGTTTTTGACTTTTGATAATTTTTCCGTACTGTTTTTCTCATCATTCTTAGTATTTTTTATTGGGCTTGGTGCTTGGTTGGTTGAGTATTGAGTATTGAGCAATCATCATAATAATAAAAAATAAATATCATAACAAAAAAAAACAGAAAAACAGAAAATTTGAACTGTACATTTTTCATACAAATACAAAATGCAAAATGGAAACTGACTATGTGATTATGAAAAGCGGATGATTATCATGGTAATTTATTACAGCTGCAAATTCCAGTTTCCCCTTTTGAAGCTATAAAATATGATGATCTTTTGAGATTCGGGATTTTTGAGTTTGGAGTTCTGAGATGCGGATGGAGCTGAATAACTTTGTTTATTTTCAGATCATGCAAATTAATGGTTATAATGGAAAATGGTGAATGGTAAATGACATAAATGCCAAATGCCAACTACCAACTGCCATGTACACAAAAAATCTAAATATTCCTGTGAATTCTCACAGCTTCAAAATACTGTACTGTGCAAAATAAATTAGACGTAATAAATGAATGTCATATTTAGCATTTAGAATAAAAAAATGAAAAAGCTACCTTTTCCTACTGTCAACGGAATGGAAATAATGCAAATTTGTAGAGAATTCCTAACATTTTTTCTGCAGTTGGTATTTGGTAGTTGATATTCGATTGGCAATTGGTAATTGACATTATTATTCTCATTGTGCAGTGCAGTATATATTTATTATTTATAGTTTAGTTGAGAATAATTGAGGAAAAGTCAAAACTCTGCATAAATTAGAGGATGGAATGAGAGGATGATGTAATAAAAAAGAAAAAAAGGATTTTACACAGGTATATTTTATGACATTAGTCAAAAGAAGGCTTGTAGAAAAATGGAACATGGAATTTGGAATATGGAATTTGGAGCATGCAATGACTTCACTGTTCACTGTTCACTCTGTACAAGTCACACAAACTGTATTCTCTATTTCTCTCTAATTCCAATTTTAATTTTCGCTCTAGTTCTCGTTCTTGCTTTTTTTCCCATTCTAATTTCTAGTCTCTGGTTTCTGGAAAAATTAGAAGCATGTTCAATGCTCAATGTACAATGGGAAATGTATCTACAAAATATATAAGTCAACCAGTCGGATTTTCATCTACTTTTCTATAATATTTCTTTTCCCTCATCATATTGTGTGTAGTGCCTATAGATTCTAGATTTTAGATTCTATATTCTTACCTGTACTATTTATATATTTGTATTTTGTATTCCAAACACCAGCTGCTAATCCTGGATTTATGGTATAATAAAACTTTGTACTCTGTCTCAAGTCTCAGTCTCTCTAGCCTCGAATCTCGAAATATACATTAGATTATGGACTATGGACGTGGAAGGAAATAGAAATGGAAATTACAGACAGAGACGAATAATAATCATGATAATAAATTATGGAGTTTATGGTAAAGTTTTTTTTCTCCTCTCCTCTCCTGTATATTACATATTACATACTACGTACACATGTATTTATATCTAGTATCTAGTACTCTCTATCAGTAATTCTCATTTCTCTTTCGTTCTTCTTTCTCTTCTTTTCCCTTCTCATTTCATTCCTCCCTTTTTTGTACACAAACTGTGCTATACGTTATACATTATACACTATACACTACCATTCAGTCAGTACACACACTCAGTATCTCATTTAGGCAGTAGACTTCAGAAAAAGTACGCCGAGTAGAATACAGATGACAAAATTTGGCACGTTTCATATTATAGATAGACACACTAAGCACTAGAAACTAGAAACATTATGAAACAGAAAAATATGACATTGTGTATAAAGTATAAAGTGTTCAACCCTTTGAAAATTACTCAATCGCAAATCGCAACCTTATAAATATATTTATAATTTATAGGTAAGCCTTCGAACTCCAAATATGTATGTAATACGAAGTTCCTCATTTTATGTAATTAGTATATTTAGCATTAAGAAAAGATGAAAAATACCATAAAAATATTCTTCTTGCTGATTGAAATTAAACTGAAAAATAAAGGGGAAATGCACAACATTTTAAAAATACACATAATCTTTTTAGATGTATTTTACTTGTGCTGTACTATATTTTTGTGTGTAATTAGAAACTACAGTGTAGATGAGACATATGTATTGACATTGTTGACTATGTGTACCAGCACATTGTAAGCAAAAAATGCACTGTCATAAAAATGTACAGTGTGAAAAGAGGTTAAATTTGATATGGTGTTGATGATAAATAAAACAAATAAAATAAATGTGTTCATCATAAATACAACAGACAACATACAATTCGATACTTGATAAACAAATTAATCAAAATAGTAAATCACACATGTAAAGCAGAATGATAAGAGCAGACTAATAATTGCTCAAAAGGGCGAGAGTGTCCTGTTTTTTCTGTTCTGTTCTGTAATCTGTACGAAACCACGTCTGTCATCTTTTTTGTTCATGCATGAGTACATGTACACGATAAATGGTAAATAATCTACACAGTGTGCAGTATTCAAGCATTTCCTTTTGCATTGACCTGTGATGGTTTAATTAGCGTTGTTTGCAGTCTAGATTCTAGATTCTGGGTTCTAGATGCTTGTTTCTCTGTCGATGTAAGATTCAAGTCAAAGGACAAAATTCAAGAGCAAATGCAGTCTGTTACATATTTATTATGTATACTGTATACTGTACTGTTGAATCTGTATTTGTTTACATTTATTTCTGCTCTTCTACTGTGATGAGGATCCTGTTGATAGTGCTGATGAAGATGGCATAAATCACTCAAAGCTCAAAGCTCAAAGATTACATACATGTACAAATGCATACTTAAGATGTCACAGGCTTCTAATTTCTGATTACTTTATTTATTTTTTTATTTCCTATTCATTCGCTCACCAGGGAAAGTAAAAAGCATTGAAGCATTTCAAGTTTGAAGTCTCAAAGAAGGAACTAAACAAACTACAACATACAAGCTACATGTTTGATATTAGATATTACACAAATTATGATTTCGTTACACAGTCCTTTTGAGTTGCTCTTTCTCTCTGTCTCTTGTGGGCTTTGGGTTGTAGGCTGTAGGCATCAGACGAGCTGTCAAACATGAGAGTTTTGGTAGAGAAAAGCTTGATGCTTGATACTTGATAAGGCTGATAACATTATGATTAATATATTATTATGATTATTACTCTTATTTTTTTATTATTACATTCGATATACAATACACACTACACGACACGGCACACACATAAACACACACAGAATGACAGTTGCTCATGTTTCATGTTCCCTCGGCTCTGCTCTGCTCCTGAAGTCTGCTTTCTACTTTATTCTAAACATAAATCTGACATAAATCTCACTATCAGGACTGGACTCTCCTGAAAAGCTTAACTCAAAATAAATATGCATATATTTAAGTACTATAAATATTATGTGTATTGTGTGTGTATAATACACAATACACAATCTACTGGGACATACACACAAAATATCTAGTGAACGGATTTAGATTTTTTTCCTTGTCGTTTTTTATCTGTATTCTGTATTATGCATAATGTGTAGCCTGTTTTATATTTTATACTATCCAAAATCCAAATGTCGTATTATCACTTGAGAGTGTACATTGTACATTCATGACATTTTGCTGTATGTTGTTTTTGTACTGTGTTTTGTGTCAGTTGGTTCATGTGTTCACATTAAAATGCAGAGAAAAGGCAACAGCAAGCTGCACTATTCATAGTTTAATGGTAATGGTAGGATGAGGATTGAGGATTAGCCTTTTACTTTAGTTTATTAGGTATTAGGATTTGAATTTTGGATTTAGTACTGATAATAAAAAGATATGTAATAAAATAATAATGATAATAGTTAATAGTGTACTTGATATTGATATTTGATATTGAATCGGCATTTGATTCATAATACTTGATGTTGATATCAAATAAATAAAGTATAAAGTATAAATAAATTACAAATGTGTGACTGATTTTTATTTTTATTTTATTTTCCTTTGCAGATGTGATGACATTTTGAGTTATTTGGACGAAGTCATTGCAGAGTTTGATGATCCATCTATTACTAATGGTTCCAACTCCAATTCTAATTCAACTTCAAATCAGTATTCACTGTCCAGTCCTCCTCTGTCGTTGATCGAGATTGAGAATGAGAAAACAGTACCAGTTCCAGTTCAAAATTCAATACCAGTGAAAGAAACAGTGCCAATCCACAATATTAATAATAATAATCACAAGGATAGTATTGTCTCATCCGCAAAGTTGAATTTAGTCACATCATCATCAGATGGAAATAGTCATGATGAGAAAAATGGTCATGCTGCAGAGCCTGTGACTGTCCATCAATTATATTCAAGCTTGTTAACACCAACTCGTCATCCTCAAACCAAAAACCAAGTCCAAGCCCAAACTCAAACAGTGCTAATTTCATCCATAAACAATAGTAGTAATAATACAAATAGCCTTGATAAGAGCAGTTGCAAAAATTCTATTTCTATTCCTAGTCAAGTTCAAGTTGAGACGAATTGTGAGGAAATGTCAAATGATGACTACATGTTTAATTCCAACTTTTCAAAAGGAGTCCAGTCAAGAATCCCCAATTTAAAAAATTCATCCAGTTCTAGTGCTCTTACAATTGCTGGAGGTTCCAAGCCCAAATCAAGTAATAGTCATAATAATAACAGTAATAATAGTAGTGGTGGTTCATTTCCAAAAGTGAAACTCCGTTCCTCGTCCACTACGAACCCACTGTTGGATTATCGTTCGGTAAAGATGCAAAATTTCATCCTGCCCCAAGATCTTCTAGAGGATGGAGAATTGACCAAGGAGAATTGGGATTTCCCCTCTGGGAAGAATCTTCCAAGGTCCTTGTCAAAAACACGTGAGACGTGTATAGCCATGTCAGAATCGAAGAATGAACTGAGTTCTGGTGACTCCATTTCCAGTTGTGGGAATCCCAATAAAACGAATAATCCCAGATTCAAAGAGGTTAAAAATGAAGGGAAAAATAGTAGGATTCCTAAATTAAAAATGGAGATGTGTAATATATATGAGGATGGGAATTCTCCATCTCCCTCGTCGTCTTCTCATCTAAGTCAAAGTCAAAAAGAAAAAGAAAATTCAACCAAACGAAAGCAACAACAACAGCAGAATACTAATAATAATAATAACATGGAAATTGTCACTTGTTCCAGTCCCATAAAATACAATTCTGGTGGAACTAGTTTTAACATCAATTTTAGTGGGAGTAGTAATAATTCAACTAGTAGTATTCCAGTTCCAGTTTCAGTTCCAGTTTCAGTGACAAAACCCAAGAGGAATTCCAGTAGTATAAAGTCTAATTCTCCCGTGTCTCCCGTTTTCTCAAGTCAAAATCAAAATCAATTGCCATTTGTGAGTGCCATTCAAGTGACCACAAACAGTTTTCATACGGACAAAACAGAATCACAATCTTCCAGTCAAAATCATGGCAAGCGACCAAAATTAGTAATGTCCTCAACCTCAACATCAACAACCCCTGTGAAATCCTCTTCCGCTTCCAAACCTTTTAATACCTCACCCACATCCCCCAAAACACTTTTCCACTCTTCTGTAACAAACTCAAATTCTCTGGGCCATCCAACAAAAGGCCAGCAGAAAAATAAGAGCAAGCATCGTAATAATTATAGTTCTTCTCCAGAACAAAACCCGAACCAGAGTCAAAATCAGAACCAGAGTCAAAGTCAAATGATTAACATTCGTCATGGCCATACAAACAATGTTCCACTATCCTTTTCAATTCCAGATGGAGATGATGATGGCTATTTAAGTATGATCAATAGAGTGGAGGACTACCATCATTACAATAATCAAAATAATCAGAGTCAACACCAAACCACAAATCAACACAGTCAACATCAAAATCAAAGTCAAAGCCAAAATCAACTACTTTATCCAGAGGAACTGATTGAGAATGAGATATTTTCCCAAGATGAATTGAAACGACTGTCACAATCCTGTCAATTAGACAGTATTGATAGATCCTCACCCTCTCCCATTCCTTCTCGAAAGAAAAAAGTTTCCTCTTCCAAACTCATCCTGAACAATGGTGAGTACACTCTTGGGGAAGATGGGGATGGTGCAGAGAAGACAGACTATTTCTCGGATGACTCCCTTGAATCCGAGAGTACGAGCACGAATTGTGACGGGAGGAATTATGGTGGATCTTTATCCAGTGCCAGTGCGAGTGCCAGTATGAGTAATTCAAATACAAATACAAATACGAGTAATCAAGGAACTTATAGTAAAAGGACCAAGAAGAGAGGCACCATCAATGACTATTTTACACCCACAATTCAAGACAGTTCCTCCGGACCCATCCCCATCATTTTACCTATTATTGATGATCAAAATCAAAGTCAAAGTCATAGTCAAATACCTTTCACATCCTCTTCAACTTCTCCTCCTCCTTCAAATAATAATAATAATAATCTTGATAATATTCGAAAGCCATGTTCATTCTTTGTCCCCGTTCAGACCAAAAGTGCGGCAACAACTACAACAATTGAAGAGAATAATAAACCGGAAAAGAGGGTGAAAAACAAGGAGAGCAAACAAGATCGTCATCGCAACCATAAAAATCAAAGCCAAAAAGAAGAAGAAAAAGAAGACGTAGAAAAGTCACCCCCATCAAAAGAATCTACGAATACAAAACCCCAAAATTTCAAACACTTTACTAAAAATGAAAATGAAAGTCAAGTTTTTACTTTTGACTTTTTCCCGGAAGTGAAAGCAGAATCAGAGAAAAAGTCGTTGAACCAGAAAGTCCATGTCAATGCCAATGTCAATGCAGATGCAGATGAAAAAGAAGAGATAAAAGAAAGAAAGTCCACAACAGTCAAAAAGGATTTGTCCAGATCATTAGAAAAGAAATTGATCGAAATAGAAACAGCAGCAGCAGAAGAAGAGGAAAAAGAAGTGGAGGATTCCAAATCTGAAGCCTCTCAAATACTTCGTAAAATTGAGGATTTTGCTGAAAAACTCGCCCATAAAATTGAAAGGAGTGGTTCTGAGGAGGCAGCTGCAACTTTAACTTTAAATCAAGTTGAGATTGAATTGGAACACTTGAATAATTGGACTAATACTAATAGTAAAAATAAAAAGAATAAAATGGAGTCAATGTCAATGTCAATTGATGCTGGAAAAGGAGTGGAAGAAAATAAAGATACAAATAAAGTCATCCTCATCATGTCGGATAATCCAGTACATGTAAAACAAGAAAATAATAAATCTGTATCATCTATCCAGATAATTTCCAGAAAACAAAGTAATGAAATAGAAAAAGGTCAAGTGGAAATTGTTCAAGTTTCAGTTTCAGAGGGAAAACAAAATCAAAATAATGATGAAAAGTCACAAGTGCAAAAAGTATTCTTGTCTAATGAGTTTCCAACTCCATCCGAAATTATTCCAATTTCTTCTAAACAACAAGAAAAACAACAACAACAACAACAACTCACCGCGAAAAATACAAAGGATGACAATCAATCAACAACAATTGAAATCAAGAGTAATGTCAAGGGTAATAGTAAAACTCCAGCAATCCCCAAGCCAAAACGAGCTAGACAACGTCAACCAGATTCCCCTTCATCTATCCCCAAGCTCCCACATCTGGAAAAAGAAGGAGCGGAAAAAGATCAATCGGATTTTCCACAATTGAAACCAGAGGAAATTATCCAAAATCTTGAAATCACTACGAATGAAATAGTAAAAGATGGACAACGTTTTTCAGTAACTTCTTCATCTCTTTCCGCTCCGTCTGATCTGGATCTTCAGGAAAATGGGGATGCTGATAGCACTACAGATGATGTGAGTGATGTCACTCCCCCTGAATTTATTCCAGAACCTCCTCCAGTGGAAAATATAAATATAAATAACGTAAATAATATCAATATAAATACCAATTCCAATTTACGTAAAAAATCACCAACATTATCTATGAAACAAGAACAAAAACAACAACAACAAGAAATTTGTCTAGAGCAAGAAACCAGAAAAAGCAAATTAGAGACAGAAACAGAAAAACTACTACTGGATAAAATTTCCAATTGGAACATCTCCACAGAAGAAGAGTCTGATAAAACTCGACAGAGATCTGTAACTCCATCGAAAATGATAAAAAAGAATAATTTGAATAATAGAAAGTCTGAATATGAAAGTGACGATTATGAAAGTTATGATAATGTAGAAAAGCGGGAACATCGACGGAAACCAGGAAATTTTATTAAACTTCAAGATAATAATTGTACAACTAATGGCCTTTCACAATCTCTCAACGGGGAAACTTCAGGTACTACATTACAACATTTTATGCATTTTTTCTGAAGTGTGTTCAAAAATTAACTAATTTTAAGTAACCACATAAACAATAAACAATAATTATAACTTGTACCATTACTTTTTGAAAATCTGTATTAGATTCAGGATCATGGAAAAAAGGGTCTGCATCAGAGAGGAATTCTCGTTCATCTGAAGATCTGATTCAAGCCATGAATCATCATCATATTAATGATGGTAGTTCATCCTCTGCCAATCGTTTGGGATCTTCCACTCTTCCTCTTAATTGTCGTCCACCTCATCAGTCGGGAGGAGGAGCTCTTAGGAAAATGTTCAGCCGATTTCGAAAAAGCAAAAGTATGCGAACCATCTCTTCATTTATTATCTCTATTTGTCTCATCATCCTACTTTTTTTTTCAACTTTAGTTTTTCTTTTGAAAAATTTCTTTTTCTCCTTCTTCAGTATTTTTCTTGTTTGAGTTTGTGTGTTGTGTAGTTTTAGTTTTCGTTATACTTTTGGTTGTACATAGTATTATGTAGTGTTTATGATTTTATGAAATTCAAAAAAATGTGTAGCTTTGAATTTCAGTCGTAGTTTCTTCTTACTAGTTTTTGTGGCTCTTTGGTGTTTTTTGTACTTATTTTTACTTATATTAGAATTGTGTGTGTGTTTGTGTGTGAAAACTTTTTTTACAAAAAAATATGACATGAAAACTTTATGAGAAAACGACTATGATTAATTTTTAACTATAGACAAGCGATCGAGTATGAGTTTATCCGGGGGAGGAATTCCGACGCCAAATTCAACGCTTGAAAGACAAATGACATTGCCAAGTTACCATCCTCCAGCTTCAATCTATCTTCATGAAGATATTGATGAATATGAGTCCAATGAAACAAGGACAGCTTCTAATAACAGTAACAACAACAACCTCCACAACAATAACAATGCTAATGATACAAATACAAACACTGCTGAGCGTCGAAGACACAGTGAATTGACTACAAATCCCGCTGCTAAGAAGCAAAATTTTATAATGCGAATATTATTCCCACGGAAAAAGTGATATTTATGTAAAAAAATATAAAACTTACAACCTTTAATTATTGTGCTAAATACCTTATACATTATTAATTTATTAACCTAGTTTTTTATACAACCGAGTAAGAATATATTATGTATTATATTGAGAGTACTGAACGAGTGTATAATATAGGATGTAGAATGTTTAGAGTTTAGAGTTTAGAATGCCGTTATGTAATCGTAAATTTACGCGTTCACTGGAAGCTTATTTTGTCAAAAAAAGAAGAAACGTTTTCTAAAAATCTTATTGTATACATTGAAATTTAAAACGAGTGTAATATAAAATAAATTGTACAATAATACGTAATTATCTATATCTAAACGACTAACAATAGTTCTTATGAAACTGAATATTGAATTTGTGTATTATAGTTTGAAACTGAGAACTTTTATACGCTACGAACAACTAGCTGAAAATTTCTGTATAATCTAAAACAACTTTTTAAATCATTATACTTTTATTCTCCTTGTCTAAGAACTAATAAAAAGTAAAGTAAAAGTAGAGATATACACGAATATAACTATAGATGTTTTCGCTTAGAAATGTAGCAAAAGATAGAATTACGAAACAGTACCTATATTTTTTTTTTGAATCGTGATATCCGTATGATGATCAAGAAGAGTGCTGTAAAAATATCTGCATTTAATCCACACTTTATTTACACAAAATTATATCATTAATCATTAATACATATAACATATTAGAATATTATACTGAACCTGGTTATAAAATATAAATATATAATGCGTTGTTTTTTTGGTCGTATGAATTATATAAAAATAGTCTTTTGATTTTTGAATTTTGTCTGAAAAATGTCAAAAATATGATAGATGAAAATTCTTTACTATATGCCTACTATGTATTGTGTACTGCGTACTACGTACTACACATCGACCATACTAAAAAATAATGATTATTGTCATTATTATATTGTTCCCAAGTGTTTACGAATAATATTATGATAAAGGATATGAATAAAAACGGTAAAACTGATGAATTATTATTAATTTTGTGAATTGATCATTTCTTGTTTTGGTTATTTGTTATTTGCATATGCAAATCTTTTCGGAGCATTTTTCAGTGAACGCATATGTCTGCGCCATAGTATGCACCTGCAAAAACACGTTTTCGTAAAACGTTCTGCATACTTATGTGTTGTCCTCTGTCCTCCATATTTCCGCATCATTTGGATCTTTTGCCCAGATACAAAAATGAAAGTTTTTCCGGGTTTTATTTTGCATTTTGTACACATATGAATGAAAAATTAACGGATAGGGTATGTACATTGTACATACACAGAATTCAATATCTTTTAATATGCCTCGTTTTGCGCTCTGTATTTATTTTTTTTCTTCCATCTTCTTTATAAGTAACAATAAATAATATAAAATTGTATGCATATATCAATATAATAGTTTTGATTTTCGGTTTCTCTCTATGTGTGGGACGACCTACAGGTCGAACGGTTTATCCGATTGACTTGAAATTTGAAACTTAAGCTTTTGAGGGGT